>CAVNZL010000140.1:6992500-7062500 GCA_963693355.1 Pontia daplidice | reverse complement strand
AAAATGTTTTTAAATAATTTAAACATTCACCTAAACATGTTGATTTAAATTTAAACAGTGGTATGCCACAAAATAAGCGCGATCTCACAACACATCTGCCGTAATGAAACGAAATCTTTAAATTCGCTAACGCCATTTCCGTATACCAATATATGAGTGCTATCGGACTACTATTCAAAAATAGAAATAATAAATTCTCATTCGATGACCAATGAATTATGAAAAGCTTTAAGTGGCATGTAAATATTTAATTTTTCGCGTAAAGACAGACATCTGCTCTTTTAAAATATTGTTTTAATACAGCCGTTACACTTAAATCGACAAACATACGTCGTATCTTATGAAATCATCAGCGTTATGAAATAACATATTATTTTTATTTAATCGACACGATACGATTTCTTATATGCCAAGAAAACACTATAGGTACTATAATATATAAATATTGATATTAAAAAAAATCACAGATATGGTTGGTCTTCTAGAAGTGTGTCAAAGCTACAAATTGTAGATACTAAAGATCAGGTCAGGTCAGGTCGTCATATTCCAGTGATAATCAAACTTACCGATTATGCTCTTAATTTATCGATACTTTTATCTAACATGGCTAAAACAGGTAAATATTTATATTTTACCGATGCGATGTCGTTAGGAAGCTTATCAAAATATAACGTCGAAGTAACAACGACGATGACTTTGATTACTTATTGATGTTTCAAGGAATTTAAACCGCAGTAAAACCGTCGTTTGATCTCAATCGTAAGCAAAGATTGATTTAAACGTTCTTAATAAATAAAACTTCAATTGCTGCAGCTTTGGCTCGTACAGAAGACTTAATATTTGTGTTGTTATACGGATATACTCTTGTTATAATAATATTTTTGACAAATATTACATTTGAGTTCTCGTTCTTACTTTTATTTTTTAAATAAACAGTTCTTCTTGAAAACAAAGAGAATATTTGATATTTAGGTGTAATATTATAAGTATTACTGTGGGTGCAGTTTTTACGTATTATAGACGACCGCTTTGAGATTCTTTTACTTTGGTTTTGCCCATTTAGGGTAAACCTACATCCTGAAATGTTAAATTCTGATATCGAAAAGAAGGTTGATCACCTACAAATCTTAAGCAAAATATTATCTCTAGACAAACTACGATTATGTACCTTCTAACATCATAGGTATTGGTCTAAAAAAGGTTTGTAATATTCCCATCGCTTCATTTGTTTTAAACATAACAGTAATTGTAATTATTTTACCATATGTTAATATATTTTTATTAAGTTACCGCAAGTTATGTGATGTAAATATACATTACCTACATCAATTTAAATAATTAATATTAAGAATATATATATATGTATATAGTTCTTATGAAGTCATAGCGACCCTTTAAACGTTTGAAGCATTTTTGTTATATAATTTCGTATATAAACATAAAAATATCTAATTTACGATATATTTGATATACATATATCAAATATATTGTATATAAATATATTATATATTGTATTACATAATACAACTTCATAGCAGATTGTAATATACTATGTCTCCAACGGAGCTGATTTTCGATATAACCTTAATCAATCAAGAAATTTATTTTTTGTGTGTCATTTACTTTTTCTTAGTTTGCCATAAGCTGCCCCACATACATACTTACATTCTTAGAACAAGAATGTAAGATTCCTATAACAAATTTAGTTAATACTTCACTTCCAAAACAATAGTTTCATCTATTTAAGCATCCTCCGCAAAAACCAAAATTAACACGAGTTTCTACGCTTTAATTTTTCAAAGCAATGTGTTACTAAGTATGACAAGTTGAATTTCCCCAAATGTATAGGAATTGATGGGTTTCGGAACTGTCAAAAATTCCGTGATAAACGACTTGGCTAAATAACAAGGGTATTTGGACTAAATAACCAATCAACTGCCCACGCATATGTTACTCCAAAAGTTATGTATAACAGCATTTTTCAGTGTTCTTCGAAATAACTCGGTACGAGAGCGGTTGTGCCGGTCAATAGTTAGATTAGAAAGTTCATTTTATTCAACTACTTGTAAATGTATCTTAATTATAATTCCAATTTTTCCATACATTCGGAGGCGTTGACTTCTGTAACACAGCTCTCAGAACTAATACAGGAGTCATCATTCACAAATACTTGAATCCATGAAATAAATCTTTTTAACTTATGTTCACCATCCCATTATTAACCAGCGAATATAATTATAAAATAAAAAAAATAAGATAACTTTTGTCGATATCTGTGCACCAGCATGTGGCGCGCCGCGGCTTCTGTCTATGCAAACAAATTTTTTTTTTTTTTTTTTTTTTTTCTTTTTTTTTTTTTTTTTTTTTTTTTTTTTTTTTTTTTTTTTTTTTTTTTTCCCCCCCCGGGGGGGGTTTTTTTTTTTTTTTTTTTTTTTTTTTTTTTTGCGGTTTGTACGCCACCCATGACTCTCTCTCTCTCTCTGACCTCTTGTGGCAAGGACACTTACAATTGCAAAGCTACCCAGAACAGAATCACCTAAATCCAGATCTTAAAGGGCCTTTAAGATCTGGATCTTTTTTATGTGTAAAAGCAAATGTTGGCTCATCGAAATTATCAAAAATGTTAGAACTGCCAACAAAGACCAGTACAGTACTCAGTATTCTCATTATAGTACATAGTACATGATATTCGGTATTACATAATATGTCTACAAAATATGCTTGAAGATATATCAAATAATTTAAATATATTTTATTATTACACACACATTTGACCAATTTGGTTTTTTAAGTGAAATTAAATGAAATTATTTATTTTCAAAAAAATAAATAAATAATTAGCTTCGCAATGTATTATTGTTTATGAGGTTTTGATTTCTTTAATTGAATTAATATGACTTTCTTATTCACTCACGGAACTCCTAATATTATGGATAATACATATTGCAAGTCAATTTTGTAATTTAATTTATTAATCACGTGCTTCCCCCTAATCCAATATAATTGATTGACAAATATCAAGTGACATAGACAACAAACAAAGCAAGGCATTAATGAGTAGTCTGCATGAAACTCGCCATTAGTCGGTTTAGCGGTCGCTCGGCACGCCCAGTCATTTCATTAACCTCTCGAATTACAGAATATTCAAATACTTGATTGAAATTTTTATAGTACACGACAGAATGCCATATTTGTATACATACATCATGAAATGGGTCAAAGTTGAGTTAAAAGTAAAAATGTAATAAGTTGTGTAATACAATTACATACATACTAAATATTTGCCTAAGTTATCAATATTGATTTTTTTTTTATAAAACAGAGGGCAAACGGGCAGTAGGCTCACCTGATTGAAATGATACCACCGCCCATGGAGACAATACCAGAGGCCTCAAAAGTGCGTTGCCGGTCTTTAAGATAAAATGTATCTAACACTTCTTTTTCTGAGGATTTTTCTTGATATAAAATTGCGAAGGAATAATTGCGTTAAAAAGCCTTCATTTTGACTAAATAAATGTTAATATTACGAAATATTCCACTATTTCAGTTTAAAAAATGTACTTATATAAAACACTAACCTTATTTTTATAAATACTTGTGAGAGCAAAGAAAAAGTGACTCTAGAACTATTCAACACTTTTCATCCGAGATTTCTCACAGACATTTGTTGAAGTGCTAATCCATTAAGGGAAAGACTTTTTCATTAATATTGTATGGGCCTGGGGATTCGTGAAGTATCACTGAACACCATGATAGAAATATGTTCGATAGCTTACTTCGCTGAAAGCATACGATTATACAAGGGATAGAGATGGAAAAACTTTAATTAGTCGCAATTTTAATATTATAAGTAAATGCGGGCTTAATTCTAGTAATTCAATCAATTGTAAAATCTATTAAAGTAACGCAACTTTTTTCGACTATAATCGCGCATCGACAGTAAGGCTTGTGTGTTAAAATAAATATATTGAGCCTGTCACCTCCTCTCAACTGACAACGATATAGTCCAAACAAATGTCATAATCTTAATTGAACGTCTGTAATTGTAATCTATAAAAATGGGTACTTTGGATTTAAAAACCAAAGTACCCAGTTAGTAAGTTGTTTTAATTATAAACAGATATTATTAATAGACAAAAATATGCAGGGCGTTGTCGTATAGCACGTTTCATGTATCGGATTTTCTTTACAAAATATTTTCTAAAAAAAGAAAATTTTCGCGAAGTTTTCAATCCTCATTGACGTCACAGTTGTTGAGTATGTTATTTATGACCACGATGAATGTAATGTTTACAGAGTAATTACTATAATAAATTGAACGATTATATATTTTAAAAAAGATTTTTTCAATGATGCATTTATAGATCATCCAACAAAGTATTTTGAACTCTTCTCTCATCAAATTTATCTAAAGCTTTCTTTTTTTAAATTAAGAATTTGTTTTATTTTATCAAAATATGTATAAATCAAAAGAATTAAATTATACTTTTACAATATTCAAGAACAATTAAGATACAATTGAAATGTTACAATTGAATTATGTGATGTGTAAATCACATTTGTTTGTTATGTTTTTCATGTGATTACTAAAAACAAAGCTTACTTAATCGTATTTGAAATGTGTCCTGATCTTGTTATCAATAATAATAGCATTAAAAACTATTTTTCCCTTTTTTAAAAATGCTCTACGGCTAAGCTTTGCTATTCCTTTGTATAACTTTGAGGTAGCTTCCCTATTAAATGTAGCGCATGTTTTAAGCTTCTTAGTCTTCGTCGTGGCAGCTAAAGCGTGCATACATCAACTTTGCGTCTTTGACGTGTAACATTAGGAAGAAATATTTATTTGAAACCACTTCAGTTTATACAAAGGTCACTTAGTCTGCCGTAACTGTCCAGTAAAATAAACAAAATAATTACACCATTAAAAAAGGAACTTTTTGTGAGTGTGTGATTTTTCCCTTCCCATATATTAAGTACCTGAGAACAGTGCGTCGAAGGTGTAACACTTGATTAGTGTCATAATGTTTCTAGAAAATGTGATTAGGACTCATTCAATGATTCAAAATTGCATCTCTTCTTACGTACCGTGAAGATATTTGTATGTTTCCTTGTAATAAGTAAACAAATCCAGAACAGATACAGTCGAGAGTAAGAATCAGGGTTCTGATGTAAATCGAGGATTGGCAGAATTGACTTATTGGTTTCATTCAATGACAAACTCATTCCTCTGCACGAAGTATACTTACGCTAAATCAATATGTACAAATTCAATACAAGTACCTCAGGGTTCTTAAAACGGCAGCGACTTTATCTTGGTTTCTCAGGCCAACTATTACTCTCACATTATACGTCTCTTATCAAGATCTACTTATTAATTATTCATAAATAGGAAGTTCATGACTACGAATCTCCAACTTGTACTATGTATCACAGTCAGTCATTTGCGTGACTAAGAATATCGCTAGTCCAATCGCAGTGAAACGCGCACGTGCCTTTGGTATTATATTATCACTCCCAAGTCATTAGTTCTTACCTCATAAAGTTGTTTCGAGAAGAATGCCCAACGCCTACACTTTATTACCACGAACATTATGTTGCCGTAAACACGTTTAATTTATACTCCACTCAACGATGTTTGTTTGCTGAAATGCCCTTCCACTTAATTGAAAAAGTAATCGTGCATTTCTCATTTAATATCATAGTTTAACGCAACAGGTAGCTATATACTAACGTATGTTTGACTATTATTGTAATTACGATGTTAACGAAGAATTGCATTCGAAAAAAAACGGATTCAATATTGTCTTTTGTTGACATAACTATTACTCATTTAAAGAAAAACACTATTAACGGATTAAGTTATGTATTTTTACAAAATTAAAGTATTATTTAAAATTCGCGTGGTCACGGCAGACTGTTTGTGACACGCACGCTGTAAAGTACGCAAAACGTCGGGAAATTTTAAAAATAATATAATATACTTAAATTATTACATTATTATGATTTTAAATATTTTTTTTTTTTGATAAAATTTTATATTTTATTGTGAACACAATTTGACAGGGAAAGCTAATTTCGTCACGGATTATATGCCCTTAGATGCTTTTCTAGGGAAATCTTAGGATCTACTAATGAAATAGTATTTGTAACCAGTCCAGGGTTATTATTTCCCGTCTGTATACATTAATTAATATCACGTTCGAGTGAAATAAAGTATCTAAATGGCTTTTATCCGTCAAAAGAAAATTCCTGTTTAATTAAAACGATTGTTACTTGGATTAAAGCCTTATTATTTCCGCCGCCGTACTCACTCATATCACTCAATTGGAAGATAGAAATGAGGAATGCGTGAATGAATGAAATCCCCAATGACAATAGCCGTAAAGTAAGAATATACAGTGATGTGAAATAAGTAAAGATAACGGAACCTATCCGTGTATAATCATAAAAATAGCATTAGATGCCAAAGACGGATTGTAAGACTTGGTGATCGGCATGAATTTCTTTTTCTTGGTGAAATACCGTTACACATATCCTCCGGCATCGCGGCTGCTTCATACTAGAAGGTAATTTGGGACTCAGTGTCTGAGCATCCCATTAAAACCACACGATCACCAATAATCCCTCTTGGTAAAGTACGTTAATGAAGCCCTGTCCGCAAGCACGATGCTGATTCACTATTCAGTTATAGTTAGCATTTGTTTAATTATAACGATTTAAGCAATTGTTATTAACAGCGCCATCTATTAACAGTGTAATTTACTCGTTTATAATAAATGTTTTCATATTAAGGTTACATGTTAAAGTTCCTTCACAGTTATATAAAATAATTTTGATTGTTTTAACATTTTATGACACATAGAATATATACACGATTAAATATTTGCTTTGTTTATTACGTAATCAATTTTAAGAAAAACCTTAATATTTCAGTAAATCTCCTACGTAACTGTAGTCACTAGCCGTATGACAAATGATAGTGATACTGACACTTCGAAGTCAGTGACCCAAGATTCTGATATTCTGAAGAAGAATGGCCTAAATAATGGGACCTCCATAAGTTTATTTCAATGATCAATCTTCTAGGATTTGATGTAACTACTCCGCCTACATTCCATTGTTTTATAAATGTTCATTTATATCATGATAATAAATTAAATTCAAATTGAATATAATAAAACGACGTAACGATTTTCGTGATTTTGAAGCTCGAGTGATCTTATAAAATATTACGTCTTTGTTAAAATTTTCCTCTAATTATTGAATTTAAATATTTCTCGAGACATCAATTTATATATATTTTCGCGAAAGTATTTTGCTTCTTCATAAAATCGGCATAACAGAAATTTTATGCTTAAAAATATAAACGACGAAGAATAATTAATTAATATTAAGTATCTACAAGCCTAAAATTTCTCGTTAAAGCTTGTAATTCCCAGGGTACTTAGCAAGGTGCTTTATTCTAATGGCTCATTAATTAACTGCTAATTCCATCACTAATACATAAGCAATAGATTTCCACCAAAATAGACAATTAACGTAATTAATACAGAGTGTTTATTTTAAAATTAAATTTTAGAGTAAAAAGGACTTTCCTGTGTTAAATTTATTACATTTATTGAACTGATATATCTGAGTGTCATGTGTTATTGTTCTCAGGCTCAGGTCTTGTCCTTTTAACAATAATTGTTAAATTGTAAAATTGAAATAATTTGAATACATATATTTTGAATAATTGTTTACACTTAAAAGGTTAGCTAGAGAATCATTTTTAATTTGGAAGACACGGATTGTCATTATTTCATTATTTTACTTATTATATGACCCTGATCGCATAAATATATATGTGAAAGATTTTCTAAGGCCTACTAGAAATAGAGGGTTAGCGTGAACTATGAACTTATATATACAACAATTAGACAACAATTGTTTGTATAAATTTGTAAATACAAATCGTCATCGTCATCACGTAATCAATGTTCTCCACACTTGATTAAACATTTTTTCAAATGTCCCACTGAAAAAGCTCGCAATTTAGTTTTTCTTAATTTTCCTAATGATTTTCCGAATTGGTAGACACAGAATGTTAACTATATTTTTAAAACAGAGTAGAAACGGACCGGAGGCTCACCTGATATTAAGTGCCACAGCCCCATTCAAATTTTTGATTTGTTTAATCAGTAATTTGATTTCTACTACATACAATACACCATTAGACAATAAAAAGTCTCTCTGTCCCATTAGCATAATGCTGATTTTCAATTATTTACTTACGCCCAATGCTTCAAACATTTGAGTAAAGCCATTTTGAACGAGATTACTTTGTTATGTAAACACCAAAATAAACTTTAAGTCCACTTGCGCTAAGTGCTTTTTAGAATAAATATTCATACGTCTGTTTCTCTGAACCTTTATATTCCACGTATATGTAAGTAATGTCATCAAAAAATAAGCAATAAAGCAATCGTTTTTGAAAGTTGGTTTTGCTGTAGAAATCTTATATGTATATTTATCGAAATATTCTTAAACATTGTACAATTCTTTAAATTTAAAATGATAAAAGCGAATTATATCTTACATAATCCAATTGCAGGTGTGATGTGAGGATGCTGGAGGAGTTACGTCCCACAGATACATCGAACTGGACCACGACACTACAAGACTTCTATATAACATTCTACGACCCGACAAGCGGACAGTATGTTAATAACACACAGAATATTACTCAGGTATTTTACAAAGTTTTGTATTCAATATTCCACTTGTTCCATGTTACTTATTTCCGGTATGATGATATTTTCAAAGCGTTCGGAATGTTCAATAGCTATTCGATTACATAGACTCAAATTTTTTTTATAAAATTAATTACCAATATCCGATTCTAATTTTAAACCTGACCAGACAGATCAATGAAGGAAGGAAGAAATGAATTTATATTGTAAATTTTCTTTTTCTGACAAAATACTTTCAGTTAGTGGTATTTTATTAATTAGAATGAATAAGGTACAATGAGTTTTTTTATGTTTCTTCGTCAATTTATGTCCGTTTTTTTTTTTGAGTTAAAGTTGTTATTATTTTATTATTATTCTAAAATGTAAGAATTAAAGAGACAGAATTTAATATTGATACAGTTACAATAAAACGTTGAAGGTAAACTACAGTCCATTATGACAAAGTAGCGAATTACAGGACTGCTTTAGTAGATATATTTTGCTTTAAACGTTCAAACACCTTATTTATTACTTAAAAAAGCAGCTATTCTCAATTTCAATAATAAAACATTTTGTAGAATACAATGTTTCATTTTTTCTTATACGAAAATATCATCAAACATTGGGAAATTATGCCTAAAATATAAGTTTAGCTGTGGAGTTTCAAATTAAGTGTTCCAAATATTTAATATTCCAAACTGTACGTAGCTCTTAATACGGCATAAAATCTCAATAGTACCGATTTGCAAGGGTAGATCACCATTTTGATTTTAATTTATGAGACAGTGAATCAGTCACAAAATTAGGAAACTTTGATTCATGAGTTTAGGACGTCAAATTTATTGTAAAAGACGCAATGCAATGCCTTAGTTAATGAAAATTCGAATTTTCTAAGAGTTTAGAGAATTTACGGTTAGGGAAATAGACCTTTGATTAAAAACATTCCGTGCATTTTACCGTGCGCCCAAATGATTCTCTAAACTTTGACTTAACTGGTAAGTAACAGATATTTTTGTTACAGATTTACCAATCATTCATATTACCATGGTGGCGGCAGCTACTCTGGGCCGTTCTCTTCGCAGCTATGGTCGTGGTTTCCACTGTGGGAAACCTCGTCGTAATATGGATAGTTCTAGCTAATAAACGTATGAGAAGTGTCACAAACTATTTTCTAGGTAAAGTAACTCAAAGGTTTAACATGCTTATCTTTGATCATTTTTATAACAAAGATTTCTCAGACCGTCTCACTTGTTGAGCGTGCTACAGACACTGAGTTGTTCAAATCCTGTCTCATGAATGAAATTTTCCTTCCTTATGCGCTTTGAAATTGAAATCTTGCTCGTACTTCGTAAACAAGATCTTTGAAGAAATCTACTTGATCAAGACCAAAGTATGCGGTATAAATTCATTAAACCAAAGTTATCTGTCACCAGGATCTATTTTATTCAATATCTCAAGTTAACATATTATTAGGTTAAATTTACCTTACCTAAGTTACGACAAATTTTGGGAAGTTAAAGAATAGCATGCTTACATTTTTCCATATACAAGCAGATTGTACAATAACTTTTAAATTAGTACTCATGTAGCATTCAATTTAAATGCATCGATATAACGCTGATAGCTAATGTCGTTTACTAAACTTTCTGTAAAGTTTTTCTGAAACATTAAAACAGCTTCATAGCATTTATCAATAAAGGAATTTTCAGCATGATATTTGTAACAATAATTACTGTGACAAGTCCTCTCTATCTGGAGGGTTTTTGTGGAAATCAGAGGGTGAGATACCGTGTTCCTCGGGAGTAAGGAACTTCTAAGGGTGTATAAACGTCACGTTGTCTTTCAAACGTGACATAATCGTATATCTGGAATTGCAAAGTAGAACACCTTTGTCTGTCCTTATCTAATACACTGAAACTTATCGCGTAACTTCCTAGGCTGACGCAAAGAACTTTTCATTTGTACGCTGTTCTCGACTTTATGATAAACTATTGTGAAAATGTAAGACCTAAATAAGTAGTTATTTGTATTCTCCTCGTAGTGGATACACCCTTTTATAGATTTGTTACGACACAATACAAACAAATTCTACATTCTATGGCCGGATAACTGGCCGGAAATGTAAATAAAATATTTTTTTTTTAATTTAATTACCTGTATGAATAAATTCTTCTATTTCTATATAGCTATGAAGCATACCTCCACATTCCACTCTCTATAAAGTATTTCCTCGAGTATCAATTAAAATTCCATTCGCTGAAAGCTGCAACAAATATTTGAATAATCTTTATGATCGTAAATTTTATTTCATTCTTTTATAGTGTTACCAAGATATGTTCGTATAGTATTGTGCGTCATAACAATCAATTTCAAACATTCGTCTTTACTGCGAGTCGTACTAATAGAGCGCCTTGTACAAAGGTCTCTACAATTCACAATTTTTAAAAGAAAGCTTACAGTTGAGGTTAATTAGAGACTTTAGTTTCAATTCGACATAAATTTGGCTGAAATTAATTTTAAATTACATTCATAAGTAAACCAAAAGCAATTTCGAATTAAAAACTCTATTGCAATGTTAAGACAGTTCAAATAAATAAAAGAAAATCATTTAAGATTAAACATTTAAGTCTTAAATCGGTCTTAAAATATGATTATTTATACTAACGTAAATATACTACTTTAAAAATACTTTAAAACATTTCCGAATTCAGTAATTTCCGTAAAATTTCACGAAATTCCTGTCACGAGCAGTGGATCTCAGAAATGCATTTATTTTATAGTAAAATTTTCTATTGCCGCGAATTCTACGGACAAGTTTTAAGAGTTTGACACAGGTTCTAAATATTTTATGAAACATTACGTCTAGAATTAAATGTCACACAAACAATCAGAAGATATAGGACCGGTAAGTTTGTGAGATTTTTTTTTTTTTAATTATATACAAAAAATAAAATAAACGACAATTTTTTCTACAATGGACATGTATCGCATCTTCATCCATTCTTCATCGCCATTCCGTTTTTAATATTTTAATAATTATTAATATTATAGCATTTTCCATAGCTGAGTATGGAATGAATTTAAATTGTGTTTCGTCGTTAGACCACGTTACTCTGTTGAATTTGTAGTTTTCTTTGTAACATAATAAAAGCCACAATTCTTCATCAACGGTGTTCTAATCACTTTGTAATTATCCATATATCCATAATATAAGCACCATTCGCAAATTCAGCGCCATCTAGTGTTCATTTTCGCCAACATTTATAAGCTGCCCGCTCTGAAACAAACTAATTTATGATAGTGGCCCGTTAAAGTATAAACTAACTTTGCCAACGTCCAGACTACAAACGTTATCAATTCGTTAGGGAAACTTTCTATTCAGTACTTGATACTATTTAACTGGACAATTCAAATAAATTTGACAATAAAGACTGTATTATGGTGTTCGTTCTTGTCAATTATTAAGGTATTTTGGGAACATTCTTCATTGAAAATTCTGTAAATATCGGTGGATATAGTATTCCTTGAATTATATTAAAAACTGAATGATACATGTATTTGCTTGCCGCAATGTAAAAACTCATATTTAACTAAGAATTTTTCCGCTATACTGAAAAAGTAAAATGTATGAACACATGAATTTTAATATAAGGTGTTCATATTTAGAGAGAATAATTTGTTAATTTAGTTTACTTAATATTAAATTCTTTTATTTTTTTACGCGATTATATATTACATATTTTAGATATATTAAGAAAGGAAAATTTAACATAGTAATTGTTTAAAACCTTATTTTAATTGTACATTCAACTTTCTTCATAGAAAACAAGCCACAGCAGTTCTGTTAGACAAACACGTATAAGGGTTGACATTCTGTGTGATAACACTGTACATTATTAAGTAAATTTATCTCCGGTCTCTCTTCATTAACCATAACATATCCACGTTGATAAACTGTATATAGGCATTTCAACCATGGCAATCGATTCCCTTTGCTGTACCACCAGAAAGTTCTAGACCAAAATTAGATGGTGTATGTCATGCAAAGTACGCTGATAAACTTTGATGAAAGATCCAATTTCAAGATTCTTAACCCTAATAGACCAATCTACAAGCAATACTCCGCGAAAAACCCACAACCACTCAACTCGGACAACTCTTAGGGTCTATAAGGGTTTTGTACTATGGACTTCCGCAAAATAACGCCAGATTCTATTAATTATATCAAGAAACTTGTATATTTATAATTTAGTCACCTCGATTGTATGTCTAAATAAACAAATGAAATGCGAAGCGCATAAAGAATATTCATTGCCTGAGTTAATCTTCATTATGATTAAACAATATTTCATTTCAGTGAACCTATCAATTGCGGATACAATGATGTCGACATTGAATGTTACATTCAATTTCTCGTATATGCTGTACTCGGATTGGCCGTTTGGACATTTTTACTGCAAATTCTGCCAATTTGTTGCCGTATTGAGCATATCTGCATCGGTGCTTACTCTCATGGCAATCAGTATTGATCGGTGAGTAGTTTAAAGGACTTCTAGATGCGATCTTTAAGAAACTTTTCAGTGTTTAGAACTCTTTATACATGTATTACGAGTTTAATGCATTCAAAAGCATATTAAAAGTTTATTAACTTTTCTTTCTTCATATAAATTTGATCAGCCATTGGCGCAGTATTTATCGGACTGCCAGAAGATCCAAATATTTGTGTGATGAGCACCTTTCTCGTTTATTTTAATATGTGTTTGTCACAAAGTATATGTTTAATAATTACGTTAGCACCCATGACATTCGCTATAAAAACCCTGGGTTAAACGACCATGTGTGATATAATAGACATCATGAAATAATAAAACTTTAGCTTCGTCTTTCGTGTAACTTTCATATATTTCATTCAACCTATAAAGTGTTATATTAATAGGCAGCAGTTTTTCAATTTTTTTTCTTTTTTTCAATAATTCTTTGTATTGCATTTTTATTTGCAATAATTTAATGTAATTTAGTAACTGGTTGTTTCATAGTGTATAAGATAGAAAAATTAAACAGTAAACAACGAAGGCCAATACTCGAAGTGACAAAATACATTTTGTGCGCCTAAAAACTGCCTAGGGGCGTTACCGTTGATGCTTTGGGCAGATAAATTTGCATGAAAAATGACATTCGAGTCATATAACATGAAAATCCGCATGAAGTTTATTCCTTTTATAACTAAACCTGACGTAAAACCTGTATATACTTAACATTTTAGATAAATTTTTATATCAGGTTCTATGCGATTTGTTGTATAATCTTAAGCAAAAAATTCTACTAAAGTTTACATTCTATATAGGCTGCAGCTTTCACCACTTTTCGTATTTCAGGCAAAAATGCTTTGATCGATCCATTTTTAACGAACGAGTCCTATCAATCAAATTTTCCCTCAAAATATACACATATCTCCACTATCACGCACCACTGTCTTTTAGCTTAGCTTACGAAATAAAGCCTGACAGATGTGGCCTTACATCCTGAAGGTATATGCTCAATCATTATGATAAATATTTGGTTATCAATTATCTGTCTTAGCTTAGCATATGTGTGTAATAATGTACCTAAAGCCCGAAGGTCTTAGGGCCTACTTCTTCCGAATTGACTGTAAACAAAAAACTCTTTGAGCGTTAAAATGAAATGAAATGTATTATTACGACAGAGGGTAATTCCATCAAAAAATAATATCTACAGATCAAATATAGTTCAACATAATTATTAACCATATTTTGAAATAAATGCGCATTCAAGATGGACAAATATAGGCTTCGTTGAACAGCGACGATACGACGTTATTCATTACCATTCTTCAACCATAATACTTCATCCCTTTGAATGTTTTTGATCACTATTACGAATTGATATTTAAAATACTAATTATACCCGAGATTCAACACAAATGGAAGATTACGGGAACATTAAAGTATTAAGCAGTGGTCGGAATAAATTGATGTTCTTAAAGCAATTTAAGAATTAATGAGGCAAATGGAATCTACGGACGGTAATAATAACGAAGATTTAGTCTAATGACGGGATTTTTCATTCCTTTAAATTGGAAATTTAATTCTTTGAACCTAATTTATACGGCGCAAGCCAAACGATTATGGGAATGACCTTTTCATTGAATACGTAAACTAATAAGAATTAGTTCTTCTCGATTGCGTAAGCATTATCTATACAAATCAATATGAATGGTGAAGAAGTATTTCCAGTATTTTTGTCGATTACTGCTATAATTCTAAATTTAGTGTAGGTACAAGAGTTATTTATGTCTTGTGCGCGATTAGCTGTGGATACGGATATAAAATTGTAAGGGAAGTGCCCAGTAGGTAACCTTAATATATTCTTCCTTGGTTGATTAGTTTAAATTATAATCCCTTCCATGTAATAATTACGTTCCAATAAGGCTATGTACTCAAGATACTTCTATTTTAAATGATGATCAGCGGATCCGGAGCGTTTTTTGTGATAGAATTTATAAGGATCAATAAATCAATCAACTTTTAATAATAAAAAGCATAATTGAAAAAAGAAAATCGGCTCATTTGCTACTTTGAAACCCTACTTAAGTTTTCATTGAAATGTCCTACAGTTTTTATTACAACATTAATATTAGTTCTATCGTGTCAGTATGAAATAGGTAATTCATTGAAGTAAATTATATAATATTTAACAAATAAATGCATAAGTATGCAGGTAAAATAATATAAATTACAAACTGAAATTAATAACTAACAGAAACACTGAAATTGAAGTTAAAAACGGAAGCTTGTAGTGTTTCATATATTATGAAGTTAATTTTGCACATCACATTTTGAGTAATTTGAAATTGTGTACGATGTTATGAAACAAGAGACTTGCCACTCCTGCAATTAGCGAAAAACGAATTCACGTAATTATGAATGTATCCTGTTTTTTGTATTGTAATGAGTTTTGTCATAGCCACACAGATACCGAAAACGCTCTTCAGCTTAACTTAACACAATATTAATCTATTGTATATATATTTTATAGTTATATAAAATAAATATCTATATTAGTTAATATATAGTTATATTAAAGGAACATATAACTATGCTATTCAGCTAAACCTAAGGGTTTAGCCATATCAAACTATTTTAAAGGGACTCAAAAAGTGGATGAATGTCTAAAGTGTAGGGATTTACTGATGGATTCCAGTACAGCTTGCTGCAATAGTTATATTTATTTCGAATAATAATAATATAATTTTAATTTACAACATATTTCAATCATGATCGGTTAGTCCTAAGGTAAGCTATACTTACTGACATATACCTATTATCTATGTATATATCACATCTAGACCACAACCAACAGATATGCTCATCACACAAATTTCCCGCACCGTGGATCGAACCCGGGAACCTTTGCTCGTTCGTTCGGTTTGGTGACCATTTGGTCAACTGAGTCGTCGAATCTACACTATTTACGTTAAACTTTTCGCTTGAATGTTGAGTCTCGTCTCCATCTGCTACTTTTTGTCAGTGAAAGAAGTTATAACATTTTATATGCATATAACGTAATTTAAAATACATAAAATAATAAATAAAACCAAGATCTCTTTAGAAGACGACTTAAATAAGACAGTAAATACTTATTGACGTATTACTTATCAGAATGAATTATTGACGCTAAATATTCATTAAGAGAAGAAAACAGCTTCCATTAGCAGGATTTCCCGCGAGGCATTGCGTTGACAGTAGTTCGGAACAATAAATAATGTTTGTTACACGAATTGAATTTTCAAATATGTTTTAAATTTACATAAATAAATAGTATTTTGTTATATAACCCAAGATAAAACGAAATATTATCATACAAAATGTATTTAATGAAATTTATATAAGAAATATATGTAGAAATGTATCCATGATGAACCCCACCCAACCTAACTTTCCTAATAAAAATGAGATGTGAGTTGTTTATTAAGATGAAGGATGACAGAAAAGACTAATGATAGCTACTCAACGACCCTGGCGAAAATGTAGCCAGGGAAGGAGGCCTAGTAGAATAAAAAAAAAATTACATAAATAAATAGTATTTTGTTATATAACCCAAGATAAAACGAAATATTATCAGCGCCCGCATTTCTCTTATCCAATGAAGGATCTTAAAAGCTGCTCGTCCTTTCACAATGTTATTAATAAATATTTAAAGCCACAATAAATTAATAATATAATCATACAAATACAAAATAATACAAAACTGTAACATTTCTGTGAGGATTTGGTTGCCGCAAGTAATTGTTCGGGGCAGTTAGACTTACCTACCCATTTATACTTTACAAATTAGGTGTTCATTTTATTTATTAAGCAATCAAAATAATTTTGAATATATGATATGATTATATGCCTAAGTAATTTTTCAAACAAATGTAAATGATGAAAATCTTGGTTTAAAAATATTTTAATGGTTCATAAAATAAAACATTAAAATCAATGTGCAGGCACTTCGTAAATTGATCTGCTATGATATAAATTTACAGGTATGTAGCAATAATGAGTCCTCTACGACCAAGGTCTGGTAAGCGTGCTACTCTGGGTACAACAGCTGCGATTTGGGCCATCAGCTGTGTGATCAGCAGTCCCAATTTCCTCTACTTCACCACAGATACTGATATATTGCCGGATGGAAATGTAAGGTATGTAAATTCTTTGATGTTTTTTTGGTAAATTATTCAGTAAAATCGATCTGCGTTGCTGTTTTAACAGCACATCAACTTGTGTTATATCTTACCTGATAGTCAAACTTAAATAAGACTACATATTATGCCTGCTATTTTGTGTTAAATATGATAAATTCGTGTTTATATATGCTCAGAATAAAGTATGTGACTAATAAAACCTCTTTGTGTATCCTATCATATTGGGCAAACAAGAGAGACCTTGCCCAATAACCTTTATGATACAAATTTAAAACCTTGTGAGGTCTCCATAACGAGCCATGAAGAGAAGGGTCTATGATGAACTTCGGTATTGATAGTTTCGTTAAATGAGCTTTAATATTATATTCGAACGATGTATGTTCTGGCTTCCTTTCAATTCCAAATACGCTTCGAAAGTGTTCCTTTGAAATATGTACTACAATTATATGTAGAGGTACAATTATAAGTTACTATTAGATTTTCGTTAGTAACATTGATAAAGACTGAGTGATAAAAATCAATATTGAAGACTTAAACTTCAATGTAAATAATGGACACTCAGAATACACAAAAGAATTAATTGAACGAAAACATCAGATATTTTCATGCGACTTTTACCCAATACTCTCTGAGTCATGAAAAAATGCTGCACCGGTAATTGCATTTTCCTCGCGCGAACGTAGTGTGGGTTTAAATGGACTCTCATATTTTCGTGAAATTTCTTCCTAGCAATTTGGTCGAATTGATCATTATATCGAGTATTATGGTTGTTTGAAGTTTAATTTATCTCTCTAATATAATGATTTATAATATAGAAGTGCGTAAGGCGTGCACCATATAATTTTAAGATTTAAGATTTATTTATTTCGTAGTATTCAAGTATTTGTGAAAGATGACACCTGTATTAGCTCTTAGAGCTGTGTTACAGAAGCCAACGCCCTTCTTATCTTAAATTTTTAAAACTTAAATAATTAATAAATATTTTAAACGCTAAACGGTAAACTGCACATTTACCGACGCAGTGGAGAGAAGAGTAATGCGCTATCTTCGGTATCTTTAAATCCGTTTATTTAGTAACAGTCTTACTAAGAGTAGTCCGTTAAGATTGTAAAATGAAATAAATACAAAATAAACTTATACTAAAGGATATGTATATAGATAGTACTAAAAATACCAATTACTTGCATGAACTATAAATTTCAACTATATGTCAATAAAAGAAAAATGTTTTGCGATATGGGCTGAAATACGGTGAAGATTTGAAAAAATCGTTCATTATCCATTATAAGCCTTACTCTATATAGGTAAACTGAGGCACTTCAATAGATCGAAGGAATGAAATGGGTTTACGTAAATGAGGCGAAGGACGTACTTATTTCTGCGTCTATTTCATTCATAACTTTTTTAGGTCAAGGATGAATTAAGTAATTAAGGCATTTTCTTCTAAAATTGTTTGCAATTTTTGTGATCGCAACTCTACAGAAAATCGACTTTTATTTCCACTGAGACAATGTAACGACTGACGAAATTGCGACCACTGCCATAGAAGTACATAGACGAATTCAACTAGAAAACATTTCTCGTATCGTATTATCGTGACGCTAACAGAAAGCCACGTTAAATGATGGAAAAATAAAAAAAAAACATCTACTGACTTTGAAATAAAAAAAAAAAATCAATATAGTTTATTACTATATCTTATATAATACCAATATTTCTTTCAATACTAAGGACTTTCTTTGCACCTTTATGGAAACAGCTACCAGTAAGAGTATTTCAGAAGCGTTACGACCTAGGGGCTTTCTTCTCTCAAAGGCTAGCAACACGTAAGCCTAACGGCACTACGATTGACTATGGAGTAAGTGACCCGCGCCGCTCGTTTGTCTCCAATAACATAAAAAAGAATTGGTTCTGAATATTTATTTACGATTTGTGTTGTCAACACAAAATACAAACATATTTTTTTTGCAACGCAAGCCACTACGGAGTGTCTGAGGTCCTCAAGTGATCAATATTTATTTATTTTTATCAATTTTTTCAACTTATAAAATCGTGGAAAATAGTCTGCGTGGATATTCATAGTTTTATATTACGATTCGCCTTTTGGAGAAATGTTTGGTGCCCTTCGTTCTTCTGAGGAGTGAGAGATTCTCAAGTTATCTCAAAATTAAAGTGCTAAGAATGTTTTCTACGCCCGAGAAGTTGAAATTCAAGTTTCCAGATTATTTAAACAAGTAATTAATTTATTAATATTTATATTTTGTTTTAATATTATTTTTTTAACGAATTAGAGTTCTTATTACAATAATTCATGCATTTTTTCTTATAAAAAAATATACATTTCTGATTTAAATACAAATCCCCCGACTTCGAGACAGCAGGTTTTCCTCTCTTAATTTCTTGCTATTTTCGCGAAACAGTTAGAGTGACTATGGTTTTTTTTTTTTCTCATAAAATTTAGTCTCTCTATTATTATTTTTACTTTAATATTTGGGTTATTTTTCGAGATATATAATTGAGCAAGCCCTCATTTCTTCTTTCTAACATTAAAACAACAACAGGCTCATATATATATATATATTTTTTTTATCAGGCTTTTCTGAAAGAAATCAATTTAAATATCTTTGTCTTAAAAATCGGTTCTATATAATTCTTTCCTTACGGAAATTCAAATTCTAAATTAAATCCTAAACTTCAAATTTTTTATATCATAAAATAAGTTCAAATCTTTAAATTTCAAAACCTTTGTATAACTTAAAATAATCTCTTAAATTTTCTTATACACCCCCGCTATATTCCAACCATTATTTGTAAACCTATTTTAAACAATATCCATAAAACCACCACTACCGAACCCTTCCCACAACTCCCCGCTAAATTCCTATCCATTGTTCAAATATCTATTTCTCTAAACTCCACACGGTCCATACCTATAACTCTGTGCATAAAACACCCGCCGCCAAATTCTAATCGTTTTCCGACCTCGCTAGAAAAAAATGCTTAATCACCACCCAAACAAAACCCATTCGACCACATTTTCCCCATAGATGACCCATTCAGCCTGGCTTGATCAGTAGGCTGGGCCCGTGCCCCAATAAAAAATCATTTTCTCATCCCTCAGACCTTTTCAACACTCCACCCCCCACTCACTCTTCACCATTTCGACCCTCCCTCTCCTCCTCCTCATCCACGTAGAACAGTTAAAAACCACACAACACTCAGACTCACACTCTTGGAAGAGAGTACCAGACATTAACTCATGACCTCCCCCCCTCTTTCCGCAAATCCCTCACCCCAACCCTCATACCCCAACTCTCCCACTATCGCGGCTCCGCTAAAAAGGGCCCTTCTCTGATCCTCAGCGGACGAGGAAATGTCGCCAATTTATTAAAAATCAGGAAAAACGTAAATTTCAGAGAGGGTGGATACGCTCCTCTTAAATACTTATCTCAAGCAAATGCGTCACTCTCGACCTAAAACATTCTCACCTCATCCCTAAAAACCCAATAACTAAAGAGGATAGGATACCCATACACTAAAAGCACATAAAACCATCCCATCAGAGTTGATACAAATTATCAAATCAAAACTACACACTTAGAAAGTTCAAACTTAAATTCCTTAGGAAAAATCGAAACGAAAATATACAATGTCGTATTAGTACATCTCCGACCGTGGAGGAAATTTCTAAAATAGTCTACTCTTTCTCAGAGAGTTCACTCGAGAACTTTTCTCCCTTCTACAATGCCGCAATTGTCAAGGTTTCGGACACACTAAACCATCCCACGTTGATCAACCTCCCAACACACCACCCCACCACGTAATTCCTTCACCTAGAGCTGAAGTCCTACGCCCAAAAGTTAAGGCTATCCGCCAGAATCGAGGCAAAAATCAATTATTAAACTAGTCCTTTCACCTTAACATTAATCATTCAATTCCTCATAACACAACATGCACCATAACATCCTCTAAATTTCAACGGCACACGAAAAATTAATTCAACATACATCTTATATTCGTGAAAATTTATTCATATTACTTACCTAATAACGCTAAAACTTTTGCTAATTACTCCTCAAAACGACTTCCAATATTTTTTACCACCTGAACCCGTCAAACCCAATTACTCTAAAAAAGTTATTCTAACCGAAAATCCCCTAATTACCCCTAACCAAATTAATCCCACGACACCCTCTTTTCTATATCCCCATCCTTATGTAACCAAATCCACCTCTCTATCTATCAAATTACAGTACGCAATCAGTCAATCTACCAATAATAAATCCCAACACCCACCACTTCTCACTCTCAGATTTTTATTGTAAAGAAATGCACATGACAGCAACATTAGTCTCACTATTTTAGTTATACAATCCGTCAAACATTGTCCTCCATAAGCCGCTGGGCAGGCCAAAATATTGTTCAAATTAAAGCATAATTCATGCGAACTTCGTAAATTGTATTCATCAATTTTTCATAATCAGAGTCAACTCAAATCCTAAGACACCTTCTTAACACACAACTTCCAAAGGATAATCATTTAATTTTTCACTTCTATAAATTGTTCCAAAATGATCATTTAAGATAACTGCAGATGTCACTTAAAGGTTTAAATTAATTTCACCAACTCAAACGAACTTCGTAAATAAACTTACTAAATACATTTCTTTGGGGCATCTTCACACCTATAAACTCGGGCCGATATTACTTACGAAATTCATACACAAAGTAATTTTTTTGCATCTCTCAAAAATTGGGGCATCTGCGCATGCCGTCAGTACCCTAAATTTTATCTTATCTCACACGAACTTCTAAATAATATTCACTCATCTTTCACGTTCAGAAATTTCCTCCAGTTCTTCACTAAAATGCTCAGCGCAGCCTACAAATTTCAAATAAAATAAAATATTATTACGAAGTTCGTAAACCAATGTCATTCAATATGTATATACCATATTCTTAATCACAAGAAATAATACTGTAAACTAGTTCATAATTCACGAATACGTGAACAATAAACATGTAAATCTCTCATAACATAAGACTTTGTTTGTAAATTTATATATTTATTCAGGCATCTGCGTATGCCTCCAAAAGGTAAATATTAAGTAATATAATTAACACCCACGAGCTTCTAATTATAATCATCAAACTCCCTCGATCAAAACTTAGTCTCCATGTTTACAACATCACGCATTTCAACATAAAGATCCAATTAGATAATTATTAATATGAAGCTCGCAAACAAAAATTCTTTACTCGGACATCTGCGAATGTCACCAAAGGGCTCGACTTAGATTATCCATTTTTTTATTATTATTATGTCACAAATAAGCCACATTTCATGCCCAAAGCTTGCTAATTTCCGTTTAAAAAATGCAATATTAGTCAATACACTAAGCTTAAAAACATGTTATACAAATAATGTAAAATGTTCCCAGATAATGTATACTTTTACCATTTTACCAAATCAAATTATCATAGTCAAATTGTCATCCTTTTAAGTTTATATAACTGAGCAACATTGTAATATACCTATAATTACTGCGACTCCTAGGTTAAGAAACTTTCTTGTAAACCATGTAATTATTAGTTATCCACTCATAAGAGACAAAGGAAATAAATTGGTATCAAAAGCCGCTATTCCTCTGCCTCTTCCATAAACCCGTTAACATTAACTCTTTTTACACAAAAAAAAAAAAAAAAAAAAAAAAAATACAAACATATTTGTCATCAACACGTGTTGCCAGTATAAAAGTTGACAATAGGACGCAATGGAGCGAATATTTTGATTTCTTATTGAACTTGTTTATACAGGCGAATATGCTTTCCCGATTGGCCGGATGGAATCACGACGAGATCTCAACTAGAATACCTGTAAGTAATTAATTTTAATTATTTCAGCCATATTTATTCATTTCTAAAACAAAATGCAATCTTAAATCTACATTATAAATATAGTATGGTATTAGAGACTAAATGGTATATGGATATCGGAATCAATAAATACTATCTTATGTATAATTAGTAACTAAATTATATCGATCGATATCTTTATATTAATTAAATTTATCACAATATTTACATAAGTCATCTCTCGCTAAACACACTGCAAAGTATTCGAAAGTACCTATGTAAATAATTTAACACAGACATGTTTATATACGTTCAAGAAGTTACTAAACTCAATATGTGCACACTACTTTCTTTGGTTAACTTTATTTTGTAGCATAGAGATATGTTGTTATTTACTTAATTGGTTTCTCGTCGTACATTAGCTAATTAGAAATTTCTTTAATATTGTATATACACTAATAATACAGTATTATAAACCACGATTTAATCTGTTTTTTGTAAATGTTTCTATTCTAGTTCATGCTCAGTTGAATTGTTGTGTAAGTTAACTGTGGAAAGGAATTGGCAAGGGAAATAGTTTTCAGGAAACTTTACGTGCAGTAACTGCGAATAAAGAATATTTTTAATTGTTTTTTTCTACCTTAGTCTATTATTTGTAGTTAAAACTACAACTTAAAAATATATAGTACGTTGTTAAGATCTTGTGAGCTGAAAGTGTGGCTTATATTATAAGCCATATAATATAACAATACTCGAAAAATATTAAAACAGTAAATTTTTAAATAATTATAGTTTCTTGGGTGGAACGAAGCACACAGAATGATAACATATCTATTGATTACGTCTCCATTTAAATAAATTTGTAAGTGTCAAGGTTAAATGTGTGAAATGTATTTAGAGAAATGAAGTTCATGAGGAAATCATTTAAATCACGACTTTCGAGACACAAGCAATAATAGAGAATGGAAGGTTCATAGTTTCAAAATATAGCAAAATTAAAAACGCACGATATGTTTTTATAGCGTATAGACTATAAAACCCTAATAGACCAAAAAACCCACAACAACTCGACGCACGTTTCGCCCCGACACCGGAGCATTCTCAGGAAGTTGCCTCTACGAAAGCTGTTAACGAACAGCGTTCGTAGCGGCAACATCTCTCTCTACATGGTCCATTAGGGTTTTGTACTATGAACTTCCGCAAAGTAACGCCTGATTCTATTAATTATAATTTATATCCAAGACACTTATTCACACCACAACATAGACATTTTTAGTTGAAAATTAAAACTTTTTATCGCTTACGTCTCAATCTAGCTAGTAACTTTATTAAATTCTAAAATTGTAATTCTGTAAGACGATCTACGTTTGATTGAGATGCGTCTTCATATATGAATCCCATTTGTATTTCAGATACAACGTCATGTTCATGCTGTTAACATACTTTCTGCCAATCATGTCAATGAGTTACACCTACTCAAAGGTGGGAGTAGAGTTGTGGGGCTCCAAATCCATCGGTGAATGTACCCAACGGCAATTGGACAACGTGAAAAGCAAACGAAGGGTAATCAGAAGTTTCAAATCATAATTTGACTTAAAAGAAAATCGCTGACCTTAATAATTTCATCCTAATTATACAAAGGGTCTTAAGTCCCCATGGAATATTCTGTATAAGTAGGATATAATTTGACCCAATTTTTATCTTTAATCGAATTTTTAAAATTTCCAGGCATGCAAATATCATTGAAATAATGTTTTGTTCCTTAATTTTAACATCCCGTAATTTAAAGTAATATTACAATTATTTCGTAAAACAACTACATATAATTTTTCTTATTACTGTTCTGTGTTCAATCCAATAATTAAGCAGTAGATGATATAGAGTACATTGCTAAGGACGCACTTTTATAATATAATATTACTTCAACCTTGCAGTAATATTATTAACGTATTTTGGCAGTACAAGTATGTATAAAACAATTAACCAAAGCGAATTAATGTCGAATACTTACTACACTTTGAGTTTTTTAATGTAGCTATTTTCAGGGAATTTCAGAATTAGGTCAAGTAGGAAAGTTTTCAAAAATAGCACCCACTTCTATACAAAGAGATACTACTTTTCCACTTTTAATTTTTATTCCGTTGGAAATATACAGAATACAGCATTGCTTTATGATTATTAAATCAAGCATTTTAACCTATAATCGGATGAATACATCCCTTCTAGGTGATTGTGTTGTTTAACATGATTGCTGAAATAGCTTTAGTAAACATACAAACACATTAATTACGATGCGATGCTGTTTATTCGGCATTAGAAATTACAGAATCAATAATTATCACTTCCATTCTATTATGATTTAATTGGGTAGAGGTATTATCAGTATTGAAGTAGAGCTGGTCACACGTTTTACAATGATGAAGAATTCTTTGCAGGTGGTGAAAATGATGATAATAGTCGTTGCTATATTCGCGGTATGTTGGCTGCCATTCCACGTTTATTTTATCGTGACCTCATATTACCCAGACGTGGTCAACTACGAGTACATACAGGAAATATACCTCGGCATCTACTGGCTTGCGATGAGCAATTCCATGTATAACCCTATTATTTACTGTTGGATGAATTCCAAGTAAGTTGAAGTGAACACTTAAACATCTTACGGTTATATTAAGGCTAAGCAATGTTTTCATCATGCAATACTCAACGAACCCGGCTCAAACGATTCCTGATCGCTCGGTGGAAATCATCGTGGGGAAACAGTATTCCTCCGAAGGCACTTCCTTACTAAGAAAACAAGTCCAACTAATAAAATATATCTTTTTTTTTGGCATCAAAAAGTTAATTTTTATTTTTTCATGTTAATTTTTACTCTTATGAATATTTTTAAAATTCTTACTAAGCTCAATAGTATTTAATTGATATGTACTTATGAACAATAGATTCCGTCGTGGCTTCAAGCAATTCTTCTGGTGTTGTGGTGCTATGGGTAACGGTGGATTCAACAGGCATAGAGGATTTGGTCCAGATCTGCCCGATATGTCTATGAGATCGGTTTCTCCCAGCCGCAAGAATGGTACAAGTAAGTTAAAAATACTGAATTTTCTATTCATTCTATCCTTCATGTTTTATGGTGTTTTGTTTTGTTCATAGATAAAAAAATAAGTACTAAAAAAAAATTATTCATTGATAAACCATAGAAGGCTTCTTAGGAGAATGCTTATAGAGATTGTAAGAAATCGATCTAATCTTTCCCGGCATGTTCAAAACTAAAAAAATGAATTATGTTTAAAAAGATATAACAGTATCAAATTATATAGGCATTTCATTAGGCAAATTATATATATAAGATTATAGAGCCTATTAAAATTGTAATCTTACCATACAACGAACAGCTTTTAGATATACTTTTTTTTATTATATAACAAAATAACTTCTGACTTAACCATAGCCATTCGATTTTCTTCATATTGTCCTCATCACAAATCACAATTAACCCGACTCTCAGCACGTTGTACTTCGTAGGTATATTCAAGACAACGCTAAAAACGGCAAACTTGAAAAAGTCCGGATCTCCACAATTGCTACATGACAATAAATAGATGAGCGGTGACCAAGCCTTGGTAACTACTTTATGTTTGTGATTACCACCACCATTGAATGGCTTAGTAGTTAGCTCCTGGCATTGGTCATTGGCCATCCTGCTGATCATGCTTTTGGCACGCTAATCTTATGCAGCTTATCATATGACCTATCATACAAAAGTTATGGGTTATGTTACCATTTGTGTTCTAAGTAATCCTTGCTCTATCCGACCGTGCGATAAATGAGATATACAAATTTTATTTTTAGTTTTAAGCTAAATTTACCAATCGTTTACGCTGGCATCATATACAACCTTAAATATTGACATTTTATTTTATAGTAGACCCAAAATTAACAAACTTATTATCAACTCCAACTTTTTGAGATTCCTATGATTGTATTAAAAAGTATTTATTTCATGAAAATTAACGTCAATAATGAGTTATTGTTTACAGGCACAATTCGAATCTCCCTTCATAGCACATATAACAATACAATGATGAGTAGCATTTGACATCGGCGGGGCATGTCCGCGCGTCGCGGTGACCTCTCTGTGAATGAGCCTCAAACCGGAAATGCTGACGAACGGACATGGATTTGACGAGCATACCGCCCTCGCCACACCCCCACCCCTCAAGAACTCTACGGTTGAGTATTCTGTATAAATTATTATATGTAATTATTTCATAAATGTTAATGTAGTCTTATATTTAAATGTAAATATTATTAAAAAAGTAAATCTTCAATGTTAAGGCATCTTTTTACAATTAAATTGTAAATTTTCAATGTCAAATAATTGTCTAGTATAGCTATCGGCACTTACGGGCTACTATATACTACAGATATACGTCTATTATGAATGTATCCCGTAGGATTCAAACCGATTAGTTGAGTGGTCTAAGTCTTTTCTAGGACGTTACGAACAACAATACAACTGATATTACTTAAATAAGTTTTTTAACTCAAACACAATAAAGATTATAACTCAATAGACCTGAACTCAAACTGATGGGTTTTATTTACATGAAAAAGTTGGTTAGCGACCTATATTGTGCCATATGATCATAGTTCAAGTTATCAAGTACTACGATATTGTCGTTTTATAATAAAATGTCCGTTTTGGGAAATTATTAAGGTGGGAAATATAGTTCAATGTCATGTATATATACATAAGGACCGGCAACGCAACCATTAATGGATGTTAATGGGCTGCGGCTTTTCCTACTTATAGACTCCTCTTTTATAAAAAAAAATTATATTCGTTATAAGGTTTAATGAAGAGTATGGCGATAAAAATGACTTCCCAAATTCCAGCATAATAATAAAGTTGAGTAATTATACGTAATGTTAACAAAGTAATGTTTATATATATGTATGTATATATAGACATTTTCATTAAATATTTCAATGCATGTTAACATTGTTGCTTAAAAATGACAATTTAACTCAATAAAGAACACATTTTTTTATATTTTGTATAATTGTGCCATTTTTAACCTATTTTTAACCTGCCAACACCTTTATAATGAATTCCATTGATTTTGACTTCCGCTTTTGAGGTTTAGGATGTGGGAACCCACGAACAAAACTTAAATGAAATTGAATAATAATATATAAATGAGTATTGAACAAGGCATAAGAAGAATGCTAAAATACGCAACTCTTTTTGCATTTACAAAGGATTGGGGTTTTTTTTTGGGCGCCATTGGGGGGGGAACTTTTAGTCATTAGTAAATTCGATTCATTATACTATTATATAAGGAGTATTTATTGTTAGCTTAACTGTATAATATATGTACATACAAATGTATTAAATAACAAAGTTATAACGAGGCTTATATTTTCTACGTGCCATTTCTTTCATATAGTGTTGACATGTGAGAATATAAAAGAAAAGATTTTTGGTCAAATAGAAAGATGGTCGTGTCTGACATCTCCAGTATAACAACGCTATCATTTCGTCTTTTGTTTTATATTCATACCACTCGAACGAATCACATCATTATATCGTCTTTTGTTCTACATTCTTAAGCCTTAGTGTCAAAATGTCATTCGATATTGAATGTCAAAGGATCCATCTCGCTGTAGTGAAAAAGCTTCTGTCATTTCGTGTTACACTCTGAGTTAAAATCGTTATAACGATAAATAATGAAAATACTTTCTCAAATATTTAAATCATACTGTCAACTGTGATTTGTAAAAGAAAATTATTTATGTATGTCATAAATGTTAATAAATAAATAAACTACGCTTTGAAATTTTCTTTGTCCTATGTACATAATTTTTAATAATAATTTTTTTCTTAATAAAGAGGCGATAAAATGATAAGATCTGTTAGAAATTCGTTTCTGGTTTGACCTTAGCTATTAAATTGAGACACGCCTCACATGGGTACCCCGAATATTAGGAAACACCGCTATAGACTGGAGAATATGCCTTGCTCTCTACAAATCATTTTAAATTGGTGTAAAAGCATTACCTGGCTTTTCCTGTCTCTGGAGAGACAATTTATATCGCATTTTCGTCCCTTCATTTTGGGACTAAATGGGAAACACTGGAAGTATTAACCTTCCCTGTGCTCTGGGTATATGACATAGATAAGACTAATATAATAAGATTTTAAATAGATATGAATGTTACATAGAAATTGACAAATGAATAAAATATTCTAACAAATTATAATCAGGGCCGTGATTGTAATATTTGAAAACAATTAAAGTCAATAATAATGTAATAACATTGAAATCCTCATTTAATTTGGGAATATAGAAGCAATTAATGGAATAGAGAACAAAGCACAATTATTCTTCAGACCCATGACAATGGATTCCTTACCGCACTTGAAAATAATTGTGTCGAATGGCCTCGTCAGAAATCGTTTTTCATTACGTATAAATTATGATGCTGAATTTGGAGGATAGCATACTTTATACGTGATTCAGTATGTGCATCATTAAAATAATTAAGTTGAAATGTACGTAAAATCAATTGTATGTTTATTTTTTTTAAATAGAGGAATACGGGTTGGAGAATCTGATTTTAAATGATACGGCCCTAGGGCTCCCAAGTGGGTTGCCGCCCTTTCAGATAACTATACGCTCTTTTCGAATATAAATTTAGTACTACACATAAAATGCAGTATTTATAAAATCCGAATAATTTTAACCTGATTGAAAATGCTACCGTGGTTTATAAGGTTTTAAAGCAATAAATCACATCCTTTTGGGAAAACTAAAACATCGAGTCGGCAATATATCTACCGGACATCGAACACGCGGCCGGCAACAGCTGGCTGCGTATAAATTAAGTTTCCAATTTTTCGCTTTTATCGAAAAACTTTGCCTATTCATACCTGACCCTGATGTGAAAGTACTTTATATTATTATACTATAGTATTTACAATAATAATAATCAACATTAAATTTGTAAATTTGCAAATATGGATGGATGTATGTTTGTTTGTTGATGATTGACTTTGATTTTAATAAAACTTTACACACACAATGCTTATTCATCAGAATAACCTAGACAACAATTATAATTATAAGAGATTGGATGAATTATCAAAAAATCATGTAATTACGAAAAAGATCCAATCCCAAACGATTTATTCTAGCGTCCTCTGTCAAAGGCACTAGACTTACACACATGTAATTATGGAAATATTTATCTTTAATAGTCTACAAAATAGCCCGCCACAGTAATCATCTAAATCATATAGTAAACCATAACTACCATAACATTGAATATTTAAGTTCCTAATTGAAAATAGATACGTTTATGAATTCTATGTATATTATACACTGCATATAACATATTCAAATCTTGAGGTCGGATGAACAAATAACTTTGCACCCATCTCAATTATTTCCTGAATTTTACTGTAGAACGTAGTTGCTTTTCTCATTTGTGTTAATAGGAACAAAACGAATCCAATTGCAAGCTTTAAATAAAGCTATCAAAACGAAAAGACAATTCCACGTCGTCAAAGTAATTTAGTTAAAAGAGTGCAATTTGACTGAATTTTAATGAACCTGCGTAGATGGCACATCCTACAAGATTGTTCATATATATTTTATCTCAGACGACGTAGCAGAAATAAGAGAATGCTATAAATTATAGCGACAACGTAAAGTGACTACGTGTAAAGAGAACTGCAATTTATCCTTCACTCCCATCCGCTCGGATCCCTCGTGCCGTGCATACAAGGCATCGAAATTTAGAGAAAACTACTGAATTTTATAAGGAAAATTTATTCTAAATATAGAACTTCACTACAATACTGAAAAAATGTTCCCCAGTGCGAAGTTAAATACTGTCAACGTTTTATTGGCTTGTAAGTTTTGAATGTGCGCTCTTTTAGCGGAATTCATTTGGTAGACCTATATAGACACACATATCTACGCATACGTGAGACGTTAATCTTAATTCAACTTTATTATTTACTTAATTTATTTAATATAATAATTTCAAAAGTGGCAGGTCTAAGATGCATTTAGGAAATTAGCCAGACTGTTTGTTAATTCCATTATTAATTAAATGGTGACTGTTAGTTGAGAGTATAACTTGGCCTAACGACCTTTTCCTTTGCATAAATTTGCCTCTCAGACTCTGCTTTAAGCCCTTAATGAACTTGATAGTTAATGGCTTACCATTATAGACCGATGCAAATGCGTGCACTGGTTGTTTTTAGGTGTTTTGGGTTTAGAGCGTTAAAGGTTATTTATTTCAAACAATTTCAATTCACACAGCAATTATTTCCCATACCAAATTCTTCGTTTTCTTTAATATTCTGAATATAGCGAATTATTCTTGCTTGGGACGTCTATCGATGTCACCACCAGTTTGTATTTTTTATACGATGTCAATGTTTAACTGAATAAGTTAAAAATGGTCAGACATCACTTACCTTCAAAGAACTTTAATGACGACATCCAAGTTCTATGTAGTTTTCATGGTATTTTTCGAATGTTAATGTTATCTACAAAATATATGTTAATGGTATTCTACATAAGATCATTATTTAAATAATCATTATAAAAATATTGTCCGCATATTAGGGGACGGCCAATTATAGCAATTATAATTAATGTTTTAATATTGGAAATTATTATTATTGTACTGCGTTTTTTATAGAACTATGAAAAGAAGTTTGATATGATATGTGATGTTGCCGCTCGAGAAAATAACGATATTTGACTCTGACCAAGATCAGGCATAGGTCATACAAAATTGCTAATGGTAAACACAATGGTAATAAAATTACATTCTTATTACGTATTAAAATATTTTCCTAAGATAAAATTTGTTTCTTAAAGCATTTTAAAAATAAAATACAGTTCTTACTCAAAAGCGACAGCGTATTTTTTGTAAACTTGCAAAAGCTCTAGATTAAAAAAAGATTACCGTAAATTTTGTACACTTTAACTAAAACAATATTTCACAATAAATGAGTAAGAGAGAGAATAATTGATAAATAGGCAGTGTAAAAATAACACAAATTTGTTAAATATATTATTTAAACATACACCCTGAGACGGGAAATGCGTATCATCTCTAAAAAAAATAGACAAAAATGCTCAAATTTATTATATTATATCCGGATAGCCAGATGGTAAATTTTATATACTGATTAATACGAAGTAAATTGGTGTTAAATATTTGTTATTGTAGAATTCACTTGGAAAATGTTGCAAACGTATAGAAGATACGAGCTTAAATTATAAATATAAAGTTATATGCCTGAAAGTATATCAAGAAGTGATCCTTACAATGAACTATTTATGTTAAACATTAATATAACGAAATTTCATTCGTTGACATTCATTTGCACTAGTTGCTACGAGAATAAAAAATAGCCATAAAAAATACAAAACATTTAATACACTTTATAAATTTACAATTTAATTCATAAAAATCAATTAGACTTCACAAAGTATTTCGTATTTCCTGTAACCGATTTCGGAGCCACCATACGAAATGTAGCATCGCTTGTGACTTGGGTGAACCTAAAACAAAACACGGTATTTATAGACACTATGATTATGACGTATACTCATGTTATTGCAATCATAAATTAGTTATTCATATGTGTATCTGTCAATTTTGCATTGTATATGAACAATAAGTTTATAGACGGGAATAATGTGGCTAGTAATTTTAATTTAACTGCGTTAAGGATATAAGCATTTAATTATATTCCGTAATTTATTTATTGGGTATAAGACATAATATTGTCTTTTATTAACATAACTATTACTCATTTAAAGAAAACCACTTTGTTAACGGATTAAGTTATGTATTTTACAAAATTTAAGTATATTACATTATTTAAAATTTTTCTTTTCAATTTTTTTTTAAGACAAAAGGTCTTCAGTCTACCTTGACCACGCACGCTGTAAAGCACGCGAAACGTCGGAAAATTTTAAAATAATGAAATACACTTAAATTTTGTAAAACACATAACTTAATCCGTTAACAAAGTGTTTTTTTTTTTGTTTTTTAGTTTTTTTTTTTTTTTGTATTTTAAGGCATTTTCGAAATATAACAAAACAAATTAGTAACGATCAATCTACCATTTAATAAATAAAGAATAGCAGTAAGACATTTGTAAAATATTTAGTACAATCAAATGTAACTTTATCATATGATAAGATAACAGACTCGAATTGGTTTTGTTATATTTTGCACTTTTTAAATTCCAAATATTCTTATCTCGTAGATTACTCATAATTTGCTATCTAAGGCGTTGCAGTATCATTATTAATGTATTTATATCTCTTGAAATGCCTAAACATTATTTATTTTAAATGAATACATTTATAAATCAAAATTCTCTTCGTAATACATATGTGCTTAATCACGTTTGATCAGTCGCTAATCGCTAATTAAATTATACGGGCCGATCTAATTACCAATCAGAGAGGATATTTTCTAAACATTCCAAAATACGTAGCATATTTTTGTAAAGGTCAAAACAAATTATTTTAAATTTACTAATTATTTTAAATAAGGTCACTACCGAGCTTTCCCGAGCGAATGCTTTTCTGGCACTGCGTATAAACGAAAAACAGCAATGAAATTTCCGTATAATTAGTAGCCATTGGGCCAAATTATTTATTAAATTTGTTGCAGTTTTATGTCGCAGTCATCATTTTAGTATTGTGTGTATATACTATGTTTTCCCACATAACTGTCAACGCAGAGTCGGCAAACCGACTTAATTGTTACGAGATTAGTAAAGCTAATGCTACTGCTTTTAGGAAAACTTACTTTTCCGGGAGTCAATGAACCTCTGTGCTTAACTCTACCGAGATAAAGAGGCTCTCCATCAATGGTGTTTCCGGCTGCTATAGCCCCGTCAGGAATAGCATCGTCCATTGTAGGTACCCACTGGACTACATCCGGCTGTGTACACAGTATCTAAAATATTCAATTCATAAGTTGATAAGTGAAACGTCATCTGCAAAAATTTTGTGTTAACTTATATGAAAAATATGTGATCACAGAACTAAATAACATATAATACATCGAGCAACATCCAGCATCATTTTAGTGACATCGATAATACGTTTTCTTTAATATTTTCTGTTCTTCATTTTGTAACATACCGCTCAAGCCGCGTTCAAATTATTTCTAGGAATTGATAAATTATTACCCTACGCGTTCAATTATTTATAAGATTATCCACAAAAATAAGATATTTAGGGTTAATATTAATGTAATTACATAAAAAATCTAACCGACGGCTATATAAAAGTTCTATATAAGTTTCTGATGTAAATAAAAAATAATTTTTAATGAGAAACTTTAAACTTACCTCAAATTCGTGGACGGGTATTTCCCTGCCTCTTAACGGAACATAGGCCGCGCCGTGCTTGATTGCTAGTTTACCAGGAATAAGACCATTCTCCACGTGGGACCTGATAATCCATAATGGGCTGCCATCCCAACCTTCTTTACCAGCCAAATATGCGCGACTCATAAGGGTGTAGGCAGTCTGACGGGAAGCCGGTACCCAGTCGACTGGAGGTGCTGAAAACCATATGATTGATCTTTATACCAAAGTTACGACTCCAAAGAAATATTAAGTCTCTGTATTTAGATAGAGAGAGAAATAAAACCAGTTCTGGTTTTTGGTAGCAGTTAACAGACTATGAATTATAATTTAATAAAGAATTAGGCGTTTCTTTGCGGAAGTCCATAGTACAAAACCCTAATAGACCAATCTACAAGCAATACTCCGCGAAAAAACCCACAACACCCGACGCACTTTTCGCCCCGACATCGGAACATTCTCAGGATGTTTCTGTTTGTTAATAGCGTTCGATGAGTAAAGGGTTTTCGACTATGAATAAATGAGTTTTGTAAAGTGTTAAGGGTTTTGCAGTCATATGATGTGAAAGTTACAATCCTAAGATTAAAAAAATAATCTAAAAGACCTTGTTTTGGGTAAAAATATTAGGAACTACTCTCAGCGTGTAATAAAGATATCCTTACCGTCGACGACCTCAACTGGTTCCGGTATTTCAACAGGCTCAGGGTACGTGGCTGGTAATGGTTCGATGCCGACATAAGGCATTGGCGGTGGTGGGTAGCCAATGTACGGAGCGGTAGGATCTAAAAAGAATAATACCAGTCTTATTGCAATTCTACAGAGGGTAAATAGTTTTTAGACTACTTTGTAGACTGTGTGTGTCGAATAATTCAATCTATTATCATATATATTCGATTCATTATAAATGATTTCCAAATAATTAAGGTTAAGTATAAAATCCATATCGAAAATTGGAATATTTAATAAGAATAATTTATGTCGTCATACTAGTGTTTAATACATATTTCTTATTCAGAATATTTTAAATTTTACTGGTACACACACATTTTAAATTCATACATACAATTTCTCTAGTTTTTATCCTCTTGATAAAGATTCATCATGTTTTCCAAATCAAATAAAACACAGATCTCAAATCATAATTCAAATATTTTTAAACGTTCAGCAAATATTTATATTAATACAATGGTCGGAAAATGAGGAATTTACAGAATTATACGTACATACAGTTCTGTATTTTTAAGACAACGCTTTTTCCACTTTTCGCGAGCCCAGATAAAAGTTTTATGAAAAGCAAAGTTTTAAGACTGAATATTTCAAACGCGGCTACGCGCAGTTTGGTAGATGAAAATATTATTACGTTTATTTTGTGCCCTGTGGCCTTGCTTTCACTCGTTACATTAAGATATTCGTTGTTACTATAATCATTAGAAATTAGCCTAAATACAATGGATCGAACTGAATATTTTGAATCTTTAATTTTATTATAAGCTCGATCAGCTTAAGCTTAAAGGAAAATAAACACAGCAAAGAAATCCGTAAAAAGCGGGCATTTCTTCAGTACTTAGTTATCATTAGGCTTTCTTTTGTGTCTTACTACTAAGTACTTTACTTCATCAATTATAAAATATTTCATTTATTTACCGCACCTTCGCTAGATCTATATTCCTATAGGTTATGGCTGTAATACAAGAATATAACGTCTATGTACGTTATATTCTTGCATATATTACATTGTCAGATATATTACATTGTATAAACGTCAAAAGTGTTTAGTATTAAAAAAAGATCGCACCCAATACGTGTGTATTTTCAACCACACAGCGGAAAGTTTTCTAGACGTTATTGGATTTGAGAATTTATTAACTCACTTTCCGTTCCCTCTGGCCAAAATTGAATGAATGTTACATATTGTATTTCGAATATTACTAAAAATTGAGAATAACATGAATTTACACAGAAAAATGCAAATGTATTAAACATACTCTATTAAATTTATTAAAAAAACGACTGTAATATTTATAAAAAAATATTTTGCAAATCTGTTAAGTGATGAAGTTTCACATTATATTGTCTTTTATTAACATAACTCATTTAAAGAAAAACACTTTATTAACGGATAAAGGTTATGTATTTTTGCAAAATTTAAATATATTTACATTATTTAAAAAATTTCCGACGTTTCGCGTGCTTTACAGCGTGCGTGGTCACGGTAGACTGAAGAAAAAAGGTGTAAATTGTCAAAATAAGTGTCACAGCTGCAGATATTTTGTGTATTTATTGCTCCGGAGTTGGTATTTAAATTTTGCAAAAATACATAACCTAAATCCGTTAATAAAGTGTTTTTCTTTAAAAAAAAGCTTCACATTCATATGAAGCTCTTATGAATTTTGAAGTCGGTCCTCCTAGGTACGTTTAAATCGGCAAAAATTTGATTGCGTTTTATAGTAAATTGTATTGTTACAAACATTTTAAATAATTTTATTCATAACTTTCAGAGTTAAATCACGGGACTAAAAAAGACATTGCTAACAAAGTTGGCATGCTCTTCGCCTAACAGTTTAATGTTTCGAAAGAGCTTTCAAAGTTTATGATACTATGGTAATATATACTTAAAGATGTAATAAGGTAGTTTTAAAGTTGCGAGTTTATAATCCTTAACCTACTTATAATGCGTATTTAGTCTCTCCACCACTTATTTCTGGCTAAAATTTTGTTATTAATATTTATATATTAATTAAGCTTAATATTTTATTATTTTTATATAAAAAATAATAATTTTGATAGTTTATAGGTAAGGTTTTGCTGAAATTACATTCACAATTCGCTTTGTGGGTTCTAATAAACTCAAACTCAATCATTCCTCGGTTTGATTTTAAGTATTAAATTTATATTATATAGTAACAGTTTGGTAAATTGACACAAAGCTTAATATAGATAAGTGTACGAAATATATTTTTCATTATACATTTGATTACTCATCGTGCTAAATTCTATTATTATATAACTGATAATTACCGTTTTGGCCTTAAATTCAAAGTATAAAAAGTGCTTAGATCGCAAGAATCTTTGGATAGTCAAAAATAGTATAAACAAAATTCTTACCAAAAGACATTTTTTTTAATTGCACTTAATAAACGTGGTGATATTTCCTTGCTATCTCGCTAAACACTGTTTGTTATACGTATCACAGCAATCAATACCATAATCTATCAGTTCCACGAATCGATAAGATTACAATAGTCATCCGATTCCAATAATTTTCATTTATTTTTAACATATTGTATATGGTTTACTCAAGCTAAAATATAATGATTATAAGCAAGAAAAAATAAGGAATATAGATGCATATAAAATCGTATAATAGTTCCAATAATAACTTGTTAAATATTCTGGAATAACCTAATTCTAATTATGCGCAATTTCGTCAATTAATGAAATGTACGTGAAATGTTTTTTATTCACAAACTTTACGTCTGAATCATTGCTTTTAACATTGAAAAGGCCTCTATATATAGGAAAATTACTTTCCAGACGCTTTTCCAGTTATAGTAGTGTACAGTGAGCAAAAAATAAAGAAACCATAACATTTAAACGTTTTTTATAATTTTTACTGAACTGGTATTGCATATGAAACTTATAATAGTAACGATATGAAAGTTGGACATATTTCATATTTTATTTAAATTCCTATTTCTTCAACTGTACTCTTATATTATCCGATGAATCATTCATTTTACTAATATATTAAAGCCTGGTCCGAGTACTGAAAATTATTTTCTATTCCTCTACAGTAATGCTATTAAAATTTTCTCCACTATTTTTTTTATAAAACAGGCAAACGGGCTGGAGGCTCACCTGATGTTAAGCGACACCGCCGCTCATGGACACTGGCAATGCCAGAGGCCTCACCAGCGCGTTGCCGGCCTCTAAAATGCTTATAGGCCCTTTTATTGAAGATCCCTAAGTCGTATTTGTTATATTATTTATTATTGTTATTTGTTATAAATTTTTCATTCACCATTGTCTTAATTTTTTACTTTAAAATATAATAAACCGCTTGTTTTTTTAAGTATTTGTTTGAAGTTTACAAGCACTACTATTTATTCAGAATATCACGAACGTAATTTCTGTATGTCTATTTTTGTTTATTCTGTTCCTTTGACGCAATTTATGTTAAAAATAATAAAAAATACAGGAACCTTGAACCTCCAATTATATCTAACTTTATTCTACCACATACACATAATATAATTTTATAAACTTTCTTAAACACAAAATTATTTATGTATTAATTTCATATATTTTCCGATGAAAAGCCTTTGTCATTGTCGATTCAATAACGTGAATTTTCGTCATGTTCTCAAATTAGCGGAATCGTTTTCAGAGCTGTCAAAACCAGTTTCGGGGTTTTATAACATTTAATTATCTGATATAAAGGAGTTAAATTGATTTTTCTCTACGTTTAGTCTCACCTATTATATTCTAGAACGGAAAAAATCTATTTGAGTTACAGCTGGTATAGACGTGTCAGATATTTTGTTTGACTTACATAGGACCGTATCCCGTTTTTAAGAGTTCATATGATGTTAAATTTCATACATAACAGACATGATTTATAAAAATAATTAGGTCTTGTGACGTAAAAAAAAATAAAAAAACCACGAATCGAACAAAGTATTCGGAATGCAATTTCAGCTAAATTCACTATAATTACTCTAAACTGACTCTTACTTACTCTTACTTACTCTTACTCTAGACTGCAACGAATTGAGTTATTTGATAACTAACGAATTTGTTTAATTACATAATACTTTTAACAAATGAAGCAATTTGATACCTATTAACATAAAATCACTTATATAACATACAACTCATTGGTCTAGCTAGATATTTTTTTATATGTGATTATATATTATGAGAATTACACATAGGAGAGAAAGGCGATAATCATTAGAATACCATAACAAACATGCATAGCACATATTCTGTCAAAACAGACAACGTCGCAATCACGACCTAGTATTTTCGATCGATCTCATCATTTTGTTAATGAACAATTGTTTTCGAATTAATTTCCAACCTTAATACCATTAACTTCGTTCAAATGTGGTTAAAATAACGTTATTAACCATTGGAACACTCAATTTCTGAACGCCTGTCGTTATAAATGGAGCATACGTTTTTTAAGACTGAATATGGCAAATTGAAATTATATTAGCTGTGAATAAGTTTGAAGCATTTTTTTAATAGTTTATTTAATCTGTGAAATAGCTATGGTTATGTAGTAGCTTAGGTACTACGATGATGATACAATGCGGTTAGTCTGACTGAATGTATACCTATAACTTCTTGACTGTCAGTTCTGGGGCCTTCAGTCTGGCCAGTCAGTAGTTTGTTTGGTCGGGGACCTTCAGGCTGGTGGAAGCTTTATATTCATTTCATAGAGACCTTGACTCAATTAATATCATCAGTGGGCGGAGTGCTCATGTGGGTAAAGTGCGAATGCGGACACTGGAATTACTATCGTTTTTAATGCAAATTGATACCAAGGGTCAAGACTCAATCCTCGACTCAAACGTCTTGATCAACGTCTTGCAAAATACCTATTTAAACAATGTCGAAATTTAGGATGGCAGTTCGATCTACAAGTAGGTAATCAGTGGCCTTAACCCCACTCGAGGGCCTTGCTCTGCCATGTCCTTAATATTTAGACTTATCGATTTAATAAAGAATATTTGAAACTATTTAAAAAGTAGCTATTTGCATTTTTTTTTCATATTAAATAAAGTTAATACAAATAAATTAAGTTAAGCCGGTTCCTGCCTTTTTAAGTGTTTTTAAGTGAGTTGAGACAAAACCTCGTGTCGTGAAAAAAGTATTGTGGGAACGCGTTAATTTCAAACACAAGAATTTAAAAAAGTACGATCGTATACCAATTAGCGACGTATATATCCAAATGATTATATAACATGTAACAAATCTAGATTTAGTATATGGTAATTAATTCGTAGTTATTTCACATTAGAAGCTAAATACGACGAGCTCATACGACGTGAGGAAAAATTAGTGTAAAAAGTAACAAAAGAGCCAATGTTGTGACATTTAACAGGTCTAAATATAAATATATAATAAATATAAAATAGGTTGGGGCCATGTCATTTAAGAGACAAGCGTAAGCGTGTCATTGAACAACGAAGTCCCAAACCAATATGCATCTGTCTGATAATAATTGATCTGATTTAAATCCAAGCCGCCTGAATTTTACACAAGATATATTTCTTAAATTTTGTGTTTATTATTTTGTTATAATGTTTTCAGAAATAATAAAACATTGGATAGTTATATACATTTTAATGACCCTCATCAATAGTGAGGGGTACGGACATGTCGGGTTCATAGTGATGATCCAATGTGCGCGTACGTAGAATTTCTTTGTAGATATAAGCGGATTTTCGTGGTGTGCGTGTGCGGTTTGGACTTTCGTAATCTACCTCGTACAGACCGAAACGCTCTCTGAAAAAATAAAGGGATATAGACTTAACATAATTTACATTTTTCGGCATTGTATATTTAATTCAATGTGCATATCGCGATATATATATTCACTCATTACTTAATGATTTAATTTGAATCTGATAAAATCTATTTAATAATAGCTAATTAAAATAAATAATAAATATACTTACGTGTATCCGAATCTCCATTCGAAGTTATCCATCAAACTCCAAGCTGTGTAGGCTCTGATGTCAGACCCCTCGTCCATGGCATCTAACATAGCTGACAAGTACTCCCGGTAATAATAAACCCGGTCATCATCGTCCAGCCCGGGGCGGGTAGCGAAACCATTCTCCGTTATATATATCGTTGGATTTCCATATCTTTCTCTTATAGAGGTCAGAAGTTTGTAGAAGCCCCACGGTACCGCCTAAATCAAAATTCATTGACATTCAGTAAGATGACTCCTTCTTTATAGCGAAATATAATATAATAAAACAGAAAGTTGACAGCAAATTTCTACATGTGTTTCTTATAAATAAACGCGATAAAACTGCGTTCCTTTTCGAACACGTCATCAATTTAAAAAGAGTAGAATAGTAGTAGTAGTAGTTACCAAAGAGTAACTTGTTGTACCAACTTGTACAACACGCAAACATCTTAAATGTTTTTGCTTTTAACTTTTGTATTGTATTTTTTTTTAATGTGTAGCATTTCTCCTTAATCACCTCAATGTAACTATTTATGAAATTTAAATTTTCTCTAAATGATGTTACTTATCTTGAGAAATAAAGAATTATATACAAAAAGTATGAAATATATCATAATGTACTAAGAACTCATTGTCTGTTCAGATGGTTGCATACACACTAAATAGTTATCAAGCTTATAAATAATGTGATTAAATAACGTCAATATAATAATAATAGTTAAATTACATAAATAGTTTTCGGTACATAGTTAAGGAAGATAATGCATTTCAAATTATTATTTAAGCACGTAAAATTTACATAAATAAGAGAATATTATACCAATAATTTCAAACACTCACATAAACTTTTTGGGACTTTCCAATCTGCCATTCCGGTAAAACGTACTCGGCTGCACCAGCATCGTCGAAGAATGATGGCGAGGCGTACATATTATCAATAGACGCATTTCTATACGCCAAGCGAGTTGTGTAATGGTTAAGACCAAACGCATCGGAGCTTCCTTTAACAAATTCGATTTCCTCTGGGGTAAATTCTATGAGACGGCTTCTAGGATAGCCCTGCTGCTTGCTTTTAGCGGCAATCCTTTCTTTCATAACGGGCGGGTAATCACCGGTCTCAGAAAACACAGGATGTACGTACTTAGCCCACTGAAATTATAAACAAATTTTAATATTAAAACGGTGAACAGTTTCTTTATTTGAGAACGTTAATATGATAACTACCGGATTGAAATGCAAATTTGTCTTTGATAGTCCATTTAACGGCTTGTAAAAATTTGTTATTTGAAACGTTGTGGTATATAATAATAGTGAACCGAAATGTCAGGACATCTTTCACAAATGTAAACACTTATGCTGTGGGTACTAACACAATTGAAAAATATTTTTTCTTTTTATAAATACATATCGTAAACAAATATTTGAGCATCGCACGATTTTTGACCACATCGACAAATTTATATAATTTCAGTAATTTTATTATTATAAAACTTATTACCATAAAATCGTTAAGATCATCAGCTGCTTGTGCATGTTCCTCGCTTTCAGGCTCATACCATTTCGCACTGTAGGTAATAAATACGATGCCATTCCATTTGTCTCTATATTCTTTATCATAAATGTGATAGGCAGTTGCATGCGCCATTAGCAAATTCTTGGAACACATATATTCCGCTACACCCTTCATGTTTAACATCGGTGCCAATCTGTCTTCACCGTATCCATCATTACATACTTGGAATGGCTCGTTAATTGTAATCCAGTACTTAACTCTGTCTCCGAAATGTTCAAAGGCCACCCTAGCAAAATCTCCGAACCAGTCAACAATGTTAGGGTTCGTCCAACCGCCTAAATTTTGCAACTTTTGAGGGAGATCCCAATGGTATAACGTGATCATAGGCTCGATGTTATGTTTTAACAGTTCGTCGATCAAATTATTGTAATAATCGATGCCTGCCTGGTTAATAACGTCTGGAAAGCTGTTCGGAAGTATTCTAGGCCAAGATAGGGAAAACCTATAGAAGTCAAGACCGAGCTCCCGTATCATTTCAACGTCCTTTTTATATAAGTGGTAGGAGTCATCAGCAATGTCGCCATTGGAGCAATCTTGTATCACACAAGGTTTTGTATGTGTAATATGATCCCAGATATTTTCAGCTTTGCCTACAATAATAACAAAAAACATCATTTCAAGATCGTTGATGATGACAACAATTGCAAATTATTATAGATGTATATATATTATTATTATACTTATCGACTTTTGAGTATGACTTTATAAATATACTAGCTGATCCGGCAAACGTTGTTTTGCCATACATGTGATTTCAATTTTCATTTAATAAATAAAAAAAATAAGGGTTGATCGTAGAAGGGTGAAAATTTAGGATTTTAGGTATTATATATATATTATTATATATATCATAAAAAAATAGAAACTAAATTTTTTATCTAAAAAATAAAATTTAGGGGTGGGCTACCCTTAACATTTAGGGGGATGAGAAATAGATGTTGGCCGATTCTCAGACCTACTCAATATGCTCACAAAGTTTCATGAGAATCGGTCAAGCCGTTTCGGAGGAGTTCAAGTTCGAACCCCGTGACACGAGAATTTTATATAATACTAGCTGATCCGGCAAACGTTGTTTTGCCATACATGTGATTTCAATTTTCAATTAATTATTCGAATATTATTTAAAATTTGACACTGCGATGGTATGCGCCGTCTGTCGGATCCAATGTAAAACATTCCAAAATCAACAACTACTAATAAATTAAAAATTAATTAAAAAAACATTGTCCAGCGGACAAAATTGTGAATCTAAACCATTCCCAGATCCCCTTGAACACACACAAAAAATTTCATCAAAATCGGTTCAGTTGTTTGAGAGAAGTTCAGTGACATACACACTCACCGAAGAATTATATATATAAAGATACTACCATCTTCATTCCAAGCTCCTTCCACTTGATAGGATGCAGTTGCGGTTCCAAAAAGGAATCCTTCTGGAAATTTTCTCACTTCATGTCGCTCTGACGGCTTGCTTTTGACCACGGCTATGCAAAACGCTAATAAACTAAAGAAATATGTATTACATTAATTTTCTCTAAAGGAACAAATGGATAGTTCTTAGATAAGCTATACACATAAGTACATGATGATAATTTAACTTATACTATTTAATTATACTAGACAAATGAAATAAGATTTTTTTGTTTACCAAACCTGAACCTATTTTATTACTTTAACTGTCTGTTGAACCCTGCGAGGTTTGCTACTGTATATTATACTCGTATTTAATGCTAAAGAATAAAGATTATGTTTGATTTCTTTGTTTAAATTTAAAAACGTACGTAATTTATAAGAACCGGAACACCACAAAAGATATAAGGGTGCGATTCGTTAGAGCCCTAGTACTTCCTATATATATTTACGATGCTGAGACTGGGACCATAAAATAGATAGAGAAATTACGGTGTTTATTTTAAGCATTAGGTGTCGTCAGTGTCGGAGAAAAATGCTTGGAATATCGTACTCATGGGAGATCGTACTCGTGGGAGATCCCACAAATTAAGATGCTCTATCTTCCAACGTTAATATTCAAATTCTCACTTTCTTTTCTTAAGTATGGCGAAATGGAAAGGAGCCCATAGAGATACTGGAGGTTAGAAATAAATGCCAAGAAAAAACTGCCCAAGATGATTGGCGCTGGGTTATAAGGGATTTATAACTCCATAGGGTCAACTAAGACCGCTCTGTCAAAAGCAAAGGACAAGAAGACAAGAACTTCGACTTCGACTAAAGACAAAAGGACTGTATACTTAAAATTTGAATTATGTAATTTAAACAAAACTTACAGTAAGTTTCGAATCATCGTTGTGTCCAAACCTCTTTGCGATGTTGTGTCGTTCTTTATATATATTAAAACAGATAAATATATATAAATTTATCAAACTTATGTCACGAGATTAAGATATGTCCGTAGTCAATACATGTCAGATAAATATATATTATACGACGTGGAGGGTCGAGTAAGCTAAGCATCGTCTTAGCCTGCAGGTTTGCTTGGAAGGTAAAAATCTAATTCGAAAAACAATAGTATCCCATAAATTAAATTAATCAGTGTCATGAGTCGCACTCTAAATATATTTTAAACATATTAGATTTTTAAAATAAGTATATAAAGTTTTTATATGAGAGGACAATGACATAAATGAAAAAAACAGTAATAGTCCCTATATAATTTGAAACTATAAATAACCTAAAAAAAAAATAAAAATTTCTAACAAAAATATTAAAAACAATGTATTGGAAATATAGGTTCACTAACTTTAAAAGAGCAAACGCGCGCTACAACCAAAATAATACCAAATATACGTCATTACTCATAGCATATTATTGCCCCCCAATAAGGGACATAGTTAGATCAAATATTATTTCATCTATTAAGAGATCGGCATTGCCGCGATTTATTCCATACTGACTGGTACTCTCACTGGAGAGAGAGACTGTCAAGATGCGGGATTAGAGGTTGCTTTTCCCGCAGCTCTGGAAGCCTGAACAAGTGGCTGGTAGGGCAAATACAATATTTCTGATATGTCCATAGCCAATAGCATTTCCGTGGCATTCTCCGTAAATTAAAATATGTCCTACTCTATATGTAAGAGATTTAAATAAATAAATTAATAATAGTCTATTCCAATTCACCAAGCACTAAGTAGGTACTTAATTTATTACTGTCCTATCACAATTAAAAACGTCCAATGCGGATAAATAAAACAAACGTTAGTCTAATACATAATAAATAAGCTCAATTTCGCACGATTCTTTCAAAAAAAAAAGCGGCCGCTCTTCAAACCCTTCAAACGCGCGAACCAAACAAATTATTATATGACCGAACGTCACAGGAAAGGCGAGACCTTGAACACTGACACATCCAAAATGATAGATTTCATTTTCTCTTTCCCAATTGTTTATTTTCTGTTTAACTACTTTTTAATTTGGTAATTGCTTATGACTACGTAATGGGCATAAGGTTAAAATGATTGGACTAAGTAAGTTTGAATGCGAGTTGACAACATGTATTGCTATAACCGAAGTGACGTAGTAATTGTAATTTCAAAACAAAATTTCCAATAGTTTAATGAAATTGTACAAGGAATAGTTCTTTAATTTTTGTGCATTGTCCTTCCACATTGTATATGTATAACTGAAACTTTTTGTAATCAAGAAAGGGTTTCGGTTTAATCACAATTTCCGTCCTGGGATCCTATCAGCATTACTATGTTATTATGCAACTGAATAATAACAATAAACAGTCTTTTATTTTACGTAGGTACAGTCTTTTCATATTAAGCCGAAAAGATTATTTGTGACAAATACTCTTATCTTTCAAGAGGGTTGTTTTTATGTAACTGACATATAACAACAATTATGATTTTATAAATTCGTAGTATAAACAACTTCATAACAATCTTCATGCGGCACTATGGTACTACATATATCACAATAACAGAAACAAGTCAAATTCCAAAACGAGTACTTCGAAGTCACAATAATTTAGTTCTCAGAAAAATAATTCTCTTCCCGTACTGAGTACGGGAAAAGAATTATTCTTTACGAAGGCATACATTTATTAATAAAATTCCTAGCGTAATTGAAGAAGCAAATACATCCAATTATTTAAAAAACCTACTTAAGGATACTTACTTACTTACTCACTTAGCACTGATTGAGGATGACGCGTATCCGCGATTCTCTTCCGTAGTAATAGTATCAAGATAACAAGATACCGTCATTTTATCGAAGATTATATGACTGATTGATGATTTTTAGTTAGGTAATATTGTTCATTTTAATGTAACCAAGTAAATATTCATTCTTGATAGGAAAAAATGTCTGAAACTTTAGAGACTCTCTCTGACGTATGTTTCGACTTAATATTAAATGAAAGCGATATGGTTCAGTACAGTTACATGATTTCTTTAATTAGAAAGAGGTTGGCAATATAAAGACTAATGATAGCTATACGAAAAGATGAACAAGCAAGTTTTCACTGCCATCTATTATTTATTTGTGTAAACTGGAACATTTTTAGAGAATTGCACAAAAATTGCACCAGCGTCTGTGGTATAAAAAGAGTACCTATGCTGAAAAAGGCGTGGTTGACTTTAAACTTTAATTTTATATTTTTCGTATTAATTTGTTATTGCTGAAACGCAGTGCACAAAGAACGTAAACGAGGGGTTGGGTCTCACTCGCCTAAATGAAGCGGCCACAACCTACGGATAAAGGGGAGGCGTAGTCGTAGAGGACTGCGGCGATGAGCGTGATGCGTATCTGCCTTATTAAATGAATTATAAAAGGTGTGACGGGTATTATAGAGTCCAAATATAGCAGTTGTTTTCAAGCAATATAATAAGGTTAATATCTTTATTAATAACACCACTTTCCTCACAAAATATGACATGAAGATGTGAATACTGGCAGTGCAAATTGAAAAAACCGGGTTCATTAGATTTGTTTCAGCGAATATATCTAACAACTTTAACGCAAGACTTTCTTCAAAATATGAAATAGTGGTAATAATAAGGTTTTCAATGAAAGTAGCACATTGCATTGCAGACTGTAAGCTTCACTTACTTATTTAATGTTGTGCCTAAATGTTCAATATGATCTATTCTCCTATAGAGTTTTGAATACATTCCACCATTACTTGTGCTATAGGTGTTTTAAATTTAATCACTCAGATTTAAGTAGTAATAGTATTTGCTGATGTGAGCACTTGTATAAGGCATATAATAAACCAACAGTAATCAGCTGAATGCTGATTGCAGTGGGCCTCATCTAGCAATATTTAGATTATGAACTATTAAAACAAAGAAGATTATTGAAAAGAAAACCAACATATTTTGAAACTATTAAAGATGCATTATTACAAAACTTAACATAATGCATTCATATGCAGCATGTAGGCCTAGTTCTACAGAATCCAAGCTATATATTGTTAACTTTAATATTCAAAGTGCAAACAGTAAAAAAAATCGAATTTCCAATTTTAAACCTGGTTCAAAGATAATAATTTCACCAGGATAAACAAAATTCAAATGATGCATAGACAAGTTGATCTTTTTTTCATGGTTTTGTATTTTTAACAGGTTTGCACTCTAAAGAAAATGCAACTTCTAGCTCAGAGGAATATATTTAAATTGAAATTAAAAACTTAGATGTATGTGCTCAAAAGTTGTTTCTTCACATCCTCAATTTGCTTAGGCATAATATATCCACAGTTTTGGAAAACACAGTGTGCTCTCTCAATACTTAAGCCCAACAAATCTCTTGAGTTTGCTAGTTTGTAGACCAAAATAAAAAATTTGAAAGGTAAAATATTTGAAAATATGGTAAAAGTCCGTCTTGATTGGTATCTTGAATCTAAGTGTTTCCTTTCCCATATACAATAGAGGTATAATAGTTCAGTCAGTTTCACCTCTTTTAGCTCTGACCTGAAAAAATGCAAAACATAGAAAATTAAACAATGTTTGTGTATTCTTAGACATTCAAATTGCTTTTGAGCAGTTGATCCTGGTATACTTGTTCAAATGAAACTTGTCAGGCTTAACATTATTTGAAAGAAATGTGTCCCTCAAGAATTACAACATAGCCAATGCCACTCTATCTACATTACTGTACAATATATACACAACTGAAATTGGTAAGTATGTAAACATTTTACAATTTGCTGATGACATTGTATTATACAATAATAAATACAAGGAGTTAATACTGTTGACGTTAGAAATACAATGAATGTTCCTATGTCCGATTACTTTCAATGTGTTGAACAGAATACTCAAAAGAAGTGAGTTGTGGTTAGAAATGTAAAGAAAGATATGAGATCAATTGGTATGGAAGCATACAAGAAAGTTTACCTGCAAGGCCTAGTTATCAGCGCATGCAAGATCTCAATAAAATTTTCTTTTTTGATCCTGCTCCATGGCAATCTGTTCCAGAAACATAAGCCACTTTCCTGACTTTCCTTATTAGAAAATTACTTTCTAAAATCTCTTAATGACTTATTGTGAGAATCTTCTAGTTAATATCGTTTCTCTTAAGTCGAGCATATTGACTTCCACCCTCACTGCTCAGAACCTTCGCGAGCTCAATTATGTGGTTGTTAAGCCACTCCTGTTATTCGCGGCTGCTTTGGGTAATTTCTTGTTTCACCGTTGGTATACCTAGTGGGAGATACATATATTTGTTGCTAATACATTGAGGTATGCCTAGCATTGTTCTCAGCAATTTGGTCTGGAATCTTTCAAGTATTTCTCTGCTGGTGTTGCAGGCGCTTCATTCTTCACATTATTACTAATATATATAAATTTAAATAAACACATTGTAATTCGAGTAATGGAACTGTAGAACAGCAGTCAAACATTTTTTATCGTCAGACTAGTGTTGGCCATTGAAAATTGATGTTCAAATAATTTTGATTAATTGTCTATTCTCTGATTGAACAATAAACACGTCGTACTATTTTAGTCGTAATTTCGTTCTGTACTATTCACCTCGCTTAATATAATTAATTACAACTTTCCAAAATTTTTAAATGGTTAGTAAGTTACATTATTGATTGAGAAGAAAATTTGGAAAACTTAAACAATTAGTATAAACCGGTAATCATTCAAAGACATTAGCCGGCCGGTAACCAATAACCATAGAGGGGTAACGTAAAGAAACTACATCAAGTAGGTACTAGGTACGTCACTAAATTTCATTACACAACCAAGATGGCGTACTGTTTTAACTTCGAGATGGTATTCGTGGTTACTATTTAATTTGTTTCCGTAGCAGTTTCTTTAATGGAATACCTTGTTCCTAATATATAATGTAAGTCAATGACAATATATTTATTTGCCGTAAGTATGCTAGTTAAATATTGTTTAACTTACCGACAATTATTTATCCTTGAGTGCTGTATAATCATCGGAATATCAATTTAAATGTATATCTTACTTTGCGGCACTTCTCCTTTCAGGTATTCTGAAGATGCCCGTAAATTCTAGGCCTGCAACGAAACAGGGTGTCAATAGAAGTAAATATTCACTGTCTCTTATTAAAAATAATGCTGCGAATCTGAATCGTGTTGATCAGAAAGCAGTTTCTCCTTTAAATAACGATACAAAAGAGAACAGGCCTGTAAAGAGACCTATACAGGGTACTTACCAGAATACATTGAATGCTGCTAAAAAGTTAAAACCATTAAGAGAAACAACACTTCAAGCAGGTATTGATATATTAACGTAATATTAAACTTACACTAAAATTTATATTTATTAAACGATATAAAAGGCCTTACAAAGTAAGAACTTAAAGTGAATTCAAGTTATATGAAACCTTAAAGGGATATTATAGACTAGACAGCTAACTATTTTTCTTAACTCAAAATGGGAAATCAATAAACTTTGTTTATTAGATTTTAATATTATTTAAAATATTTATATCAGTACTTGTAAAACTATTGTATTACAGATGTCTATATAGTGATGATTTTAAATGAAAAAATCTTATCTATGGTTTTGTCAGATGTTCAGTTTTATTTAGTGAATAATATTCTCCTGCTCAGGCCTTCAATATGCTTAATTAGTGTATTTTTAAATAATGTAATTGTATGTGTATCTCTTAACACACTTTGTAAATGTGGGACTATTTGGTGTCTAGGAAATTATTTTAGGAGTAACCAACATAAATAGAAAACAGTCCTCTTCAAAACAAAGTGTATGCTTCTAAGTAAAAAAATATAAACAAAAAGACCTTAATTATTTATCTTATTATTCAGATAAAAACTATCCATAATTCTATTCAAGTATATAGTTTAGGGCTGAAATTAGTCAAGTTCTCTTGTATTAACCCAAATAAAATTATAGAAGAATATTTAACTAAGGTTTTTAGTAGTATTAATCTAAATTAAAGTCAACTTTAAAACAATACTTACATTAATTGTGTTGAAATTTACTTAATTATGATTCATATATGCTCTCCCAGAATAATAATGACCTAAATGGTTTAATTAATTTTTAAGGTGCATTTGTGGAAGCAACCCTTGAAGTCCAAGAACCAAAGACAGGTAGTACTGCCATGTTGAATGGCCACCATGCATCAGATAATCATTATGGGGTTCCACAGTCAAAAGCCCCTATTGCTACACTCTCGAATATGGGGAATACTTGTTTTCTTAATAGTGTCTTATACACATTGAGGTGAGTATATTTTTCTGGTTTCTTGGTTTTGATGAACAAATCCTTCTTTGTATATATTAAGAGATAGTGGGATATTTTGACTTTTCTGAAAATCTACTTAACAACTTTCAACTAATACAATTTTTATGTTTTTTTCAATGATTCATCAAATGTGATTTAGTTTAGGAATGAAAGTAATTTTTTCCAAGCAATATAACTTATATATGAACAGTCTTATAAAAATGGGACCAATCTGAATAAAGAGGGTTTTACTCTTACAATATTATTATATAAATTATATAATATATATACATTGCAGATATGCCCCACAGTTTGTTCACAATCTCCATCATTTAGTCTCAGATTTGGGAAGGGTAGAACAAAAACTTGGAAGCATAAGATTAAAAAGTTCCTCCCTGGGTAGAAGTGCGGCAGGAATCACTTCTTCAGGAACAAGGTCTTGGAGTAGTAAAGACCTTCTCTCTTTAGGACAATCGGACAATAATTCAGTGAAAAGTAAAATTCAGGTAAAATTTGCACATCTAAATTTACTAAACGCAAAATCTTTAAGTGAAAGTTAGTCAGTTATCTATACATCCATTAAAGATATCTAAATAGACAACTATAAAAGTAACAATCAAAAAAATTTTGGTATATTATAAAAACTTCTATTACATTGAATTTTTTATTCACTCTTTAGGGATCAATTCTAATTCTTTTCATAAAATGTTAGTTTTCCTTGAAATAAAAAATGATATATTAAGATAATCTGACATGTTTATCAGTTAATCTTGCCAATCAATTACTAGACTTGGGAAATTGTGTTAAGATTATTTTGTTTTTGGGTAAAATTATGTACAGACTAAAAAAACACTATTATTTTACTGAATCCTTGAATTGCACTTTGCACTTGAATCCTAGCTTTGTACCTTTTTTCATACCAGGATCTATCCCAGTCAACATACAGATAAATATATATATATAGTTATTAATAAAATAGAAGCAGAAACTGTTTAGAAAAACCCATCCAAAACATATATATTTAGTTGTATTAAATAAAATTTCCAGGTGGTGACAGAGAAACTTCACGAGACATACGTAAACCTGCGTGCGGGTGAAAGCAAATGTATAAACAGTGGCTCCAATGATTCCAACCCAGACGCCTTTGCACCTGACGCCTTCTTATCTGCTCTCAGGGATGTTAACTCCACATTTGAAGGTATTTTTAATAATACAATTTTAGCTTAATCAAACATTTTTATAAAGCTCAAATAGTTCGTTTCAAAATTTTCAAAGTCCATATAGGATATGAAATTCATGGTCATGATACATTTTACGTGTTTATAAAGAGAATGTTTCAGTTTTTATAGGTTTTTGTATTTCAATGGTGATTCAATTTTATACTCTTCTTATATTCTATCCCAAATATCCAAGAAACTTTATTATGTTTTCTTTGGGTCAATAATAAATTTATAGTGTTTTGTAAGTATATAATCACAGATTATTATAGGTAACAGACAACAAGATGCGCACGAGTTGTTAGTGTGTATACTGGACAATATTCGCGAGACATGTCGTGCTTTAAGCACGCGGGCCTCGCGTCTTCAGCTACAAGAGAATGGAGACAGGTAATTGATAACATGTCTAATTTGGAATAACTTCGAGAGGGACCCTAGTCATTGAACCTCTTCAGACAACAGCTAATTTATTAAGAAATATATTTTTTTTATTATTAAGGAATTTACACAAAACTTTTCATACATAGATGTCGCTGAGGTCTTGAAACAGTTCCCTTCCAAATTTCGACATATTAACCAAATATTTTTACATAGATTCAAATCACTTATATTAGGTCACACTGTGCCTAAAAGTTCATTTGGGAATAAATTAAATTCGAGATATACTAAAAATATATTTATTAAAATGATTCTAAACAACTAAACAGTTCCTATCACATATATAATTCGGAATTAACGTGACTCTCTACTGGTTAATTTTTTACCTTTTATACCTTTATAGCAATGGTCTTGGTCGAGCCCAAAACATTGAAGATGGAGGCAAAACGTTAGGCAATCTGCGCAAGTCGTGGAAGAAACGCAAAGAGGTGAAACTGAATGACAAACGGACGTCACCGACGGAGGAACGAGCGCCCTCGCCATCAGATCCTGAGAGAGATGAGAGATCGCAGCCTGGTTGGGATTTTGTCGCTGAAAGCTTTGAAGGTGAATTTTTTTTTTCATCACAAGCGTCAAACATAAATAAATGTTATAGGGCTCAATATAAAGGGTAAAAGTTAATTTGAGTTTCCTTCGTTTTTTATGGTATCTCTCTCGCCAATTTCGCCAGTTCATGTTTCAATATATTTTCAGTCTCAATTCAAAAAAATTGAAAGTGTGAATTTATTTCATCCAACAGAGCTATGTCTACTGCCTCAGTATATAGTGTTGTCGTTACAAATGTGTTTAACGCTTTTTTAAACATTTCCAGGTACAATGGTGGTACGGACAATGTGTCTGGAATGCGAGACGGTGACGGAAAAGGCTCAGGCAGTATGTGAGCTTTGTGTGCCAGTTGGTGAAGACGATTCTGCCGATGAGCCCTTCCGCGCCGCTTGTCTTTCCAGTGAATATTTGCGAGATCAGAATAAGGTATACTTATAAATATATAAAACAAAATCGTATTGGGTAATATTTATTACTCAATTGTGGCTCGAAAGTGGAAGTACCTTAGCACCTGGAGACAGATTTTTTCCTTTCCCTACAAAATATTGGTAAAACAAAAATAAAAAAGGGAAATTTAAAAATCTACTCAACTACTAAAGGCGTTGCTACAATAAAATTATATAATTCCAGTACTGGTGCGAGCGTTGTCTTCGCTATAACGAAGCCAGACGTAGCGTGGCGTATTCTCGCCTCCCGAGGCTGCTAGTATTGCAGCTGAAACGCTTTAGCGGTGGTATGGAGAAGATCACCCGATATGCCCCCACCCCACTGCTGATGCCATGTTTTTGTGAGCCCTGCGCTAAACGCCCGCCGGAACATGCGCCCACGCATAGGTATAATTATAGTTTTATTTTTATCTTCAATCTTAAATATCTGGACACCCTTCAGACTTGGTTGGTTGGTGGAAATTTGTTAGCTATTTTTAGCTAATGTTATGGGTGTTAACACAAATGATTAACATATACTTATATATACATTGTGTGTGTCATAGCTTGGCTTGTGTGTGGTCAACTTATTTGCTTATAATTATGGTGCGGTATGTTAACACATAAACTTATATATATTGCATCATAGAATGGGCCATATTTTGCAATGTGCCGTCCATGTTCATAACTTAAAGAGGGAAGAGCTATAAGCCACTTTTTTCTTGTTTATAATTATATTGTATTTATTTAAACAACTACTTTAATAATAGGTGTTGTAATACCTTAACAGTTTAGATAGTTTTATACATTTAAATCAGGTACAAATGCACCATTAAATTATTCCACTGTATCTTTTTTTTACTACACTTATTTAATATCCAACCCTATATTACAGGTACATTCTATGGGGGGTCATAATGCACTTTGGACAAACTTTAACTGGTGGTCACTATGTCGCTTACACACGAGATAACTCGCAAGGAGACCTCAAGTGTGACAGAGAGACAGATAACACTTCAGCTAACACCGGAAGCAGCTTCATGAGAACACTCTTTAGCAGACCCAGGAACCAACAAACTGGATGTACAGCCAAAGAATGCTGTGTCCCCAGGCAACGACCAGAGATTGGATGGCTTTCCTGCGATGATGATGTGGTGAAACCCATTTCAAATGAAGAGTTTGAAGATCTACTTTCTTCAGAACCCAAAACGGGGTCAGGCTCTACACCATACCTGCTGTTCTATGTGAAAAGTGAAGTAGGCTAGTGTCATTGTGTGATAAAAAGACGCCCTTTGATACATAGCAAGATTTAAAAGAATGATTCTCATTTATTGCATTTGACATGTAGCATCTGTCCTTTTATCTTTAAAAAAAAGTATAAAGGAGGAACAAAAATGGCTTACAAACTATTTAATGTCTTATTGTTCATATATTATTCAATGGTTATTATTGATATCAAATCTATATTTTCCCTTTTCTAAACTTAACATTTAATGTTTAGAGATGTTGTAGTTTTTAATAAACAGATCCATTTAAAGATACTTAAATAGAATTAAAGGGTGTTCTTTTAAACGTTTGAGGTTCAGAGCAGAAATACATATAAATGCTTAAAAGACATGCAGGTTGTATCAACGTGATATTACTAACTTGATTTGTTAGAAATAAAGGCGATTTCTCTGTATTCTATTGACAATACATGAAATTGTTACCTTTATATAAAATGTATTTTATTGTATATTGAAATTAATGACTCCATAAAAGATATAGTTACACTGTGTATTTAAATGGCCTAAAATTGTATTTGGTAAGCAAAGTTATGTATATATCGGAAATGTTCAGCAATGACATATATGTATATAAAAACTTACAGTTCAAAAAAAGAACAATATGGATTCGCAGTATTACCACACATATATATAGAGCACTTAAAAATGTTTTAAATATTATAGAAAAAGAGAATATAAAATTTCTTCAAATAAGTTATCAAGAGACCATATGTTTTTAAAATATAATTTATCATACTCTGAATAATGTTACCTTGCCTTCTATACTTCAATTTTATACAAATATTTGGCATTCAATATGATCACATACATATAACTAACAGAACATATTTAATATACATTGTCATTGTGGCAAATTGTAGGTTTATATTTAAATCAAATATAGCCATAAAAATATAAATTGACTTGTAAAAATGGTTAAACAGTTATGAGTGTGTTTTGAGTCTACACATTTTATTAGATGTTTGGTAGGTGTAGGTTTGATTTAGCTGGGAATACCAGTCTCTGCAATTTCTGCCAATATAATTATTTTGATTAATATTTACCTAATAAAAGGAATGCAATTAATCATTTATGCAACAATGATTTAATTATAGTAAAAATCATAAAATAATCTATATAGCTATCTATACATTACAACTTGTATTCCTAGCTATAATCAATCGCTTGCTATTTGACAGCTATAGTGATATTTTTTATTAATATTAAAACAATTTTGTTACTAAGCCTTCATCACAAAACTATTTTCCTACTTCGTATGTATGGCGCAGGTTACAAATAAATATTGTAGTTTTCGCCACGTATCCCGAATTACGATTAATTTCCATGCACTTTGTATGAAATTTAAATTGAATAAGATACAACCCAAGCTATATGCATGTTTTTTATGTGTGGCCTGCGCATAACCTTTAAGTCCTGATACCTTTGTAATAGCAATTTCTAAAAATGTTGTGTTAATAGGCGTAAATATTGACCAATTCTATTATACATTTGTTATACATTTATTTTCATGTGCAAAAAAAGGTCTTCTGATTGGCCTCATCAGTCAAAACCAGTGTGTTAGCTTTAAACTTAGCAGCTATTTTTGTAATGTAAATACACTTTATTTTTTTCAATAGAAATAAACAATAGGGCTAAAAACCTTTGCTGAATCTAATACAGTAGGAGAATTTATTATTAAGACCGAATAGGTATATAGTCAATTTAAAAATGTATAATTTTGCGATACCCGGTATTTGAATCCTAAATCACAATATATTTTCTTTTCTACTTTTCTTGATTTCCCTGTGTGTAGTGCTTTATTATTTTAATTCATAAATATTAAATTTGTAATTCCTTGCTCCAGTATATTTAGTGTGCTGTATATTTTTGCAAATGCCATTCCAAAACCTTTAAAAGGTTAAATTCTTGTCAGTAGTTTATAATGATTTTAATTTACTAATAGTTACGTGAAAATATTCTTTGATTGTACATTTAATAAAATTATTTTCATTGCCTATTGTTTTGTGTGCACCCTTCATACAAGTGTCAGTAATAAGTTTTATCAACATTATATTATTTTATACCTGCTCTATAATTTACAAAAATATTATCACAATTTATCAGATATAATATAGATAACTAGTTATCACCTTTCAATATGGTGAGCAATTGTTTCCGAGTTTCTTTGAGTGGAAATCATTTCAATAGTATAAAATCGATGAGTTAAACAAAAGTGGGTACTAATTTTAATTTACTGAAGTGAAAAGAGCGTATATTAACAGTATAAAGGTAACCTGCATAATTCCAGTGGATAGGTTCAAAAGGGTTAAGTTTTATTGACAGCTCAAGATAAGGTAATCGCGATATGTGATACTACAAACTTGAACTAAACCGGTCAGAAATATATACAAGTAGTACAGTTGATGTTGTGTGCAAGATAATATTGAAAAAATGAAAGCCATCGTCCGCACTACTATTCCTAAAGTAAGTTTGTATTTGGTAGTTTTTTTAAAATTTGCATACTAAATTCACTAAAATAATAAAAGGTTGTTATTTAATCTGTGTTTCATGAGAAATAAGATGTGTTTATTACGCGATACAGAGAAAGGCACGTTCTCATACTTATTATTATTACTTTAGTGACATAATTATTAAATTCTGAACTGTGAAAAATGAGATATTCAACTTAGAAGTTGTCAAAATCAGCTGTTGCTATTTTCCAAATCATAGGTTATAAACATTTTTTACCACCAAAGAAATTGTTTTCGAAGTAACAGAACTGGGCTTAGATATTATAATAAAATACCATCTTATTTGTTAAATGAATTAAATAAAACATTTAATTCCTTCTGATGCATTTTATGTTAACCAATGTCGTTAGTGCAAAACAGATTATTATGAAAGTGACATTGCAATGACCTCTGAATTACATTCTTGCTAGTAGTTGCCGAGTGCTGTCAAAGTATTCCAAGAAATCAGAATCATTTAAAACAGTCGACTGCTGAGCATCATTGACGTGTTATAATTATATAAACAATTTAGTTTCTTGATAAAGCTAAAACAATGGCACTTGTGAGTATTCTAATACCATCATTTTAAAAACTGTTTTCTAAAATAACATGCTTAAAAATTTAATACGTAAAATAATCAAGTTGTTGGTAAAGTGCCGGTGATGTGAACAAGTCGCTAATTAATTAGTTAATGGAAAAATATAAACTAATCCTTATTAAAAACTTATATTGATTATAACACAGTATTAGGGGATATTTTTAATTATACATTCAATTCAATGAAAGTTAAACTTAAAATTGATGTCTGTTAACTTTATATTTAAGTCCTATTTTTATAATATTATACCTACCGACTGCTTTTGTGTTTATCTTTTATTATTGAAATATATTCCTTCGCATTTTATTAAATTAGGAATGCCTAAGTATGTTTTAATCGCGTTTCCTTTATGTGACGTAATAATAAAGTTTCATGAATCATGAGATGGTAGTATTTTAGGCGGTTGTTGATAAAAGCATAGGAAAGGTACTATGTATTCACCATTTTGCTACACATTGCGAATTATATCACTTAAAATCTTAAATCTCACAATCAGTTTTTGCAACTATTACTTTGTAAAATACAAAAACAATGTAGGTTTATTTGTACAAAACAGTTGTACTTATAGGTTAGAAAAGTTTTTCTTGAATTATGTGGGGTTTTCTTACAAATAGAAGGCTTTACACAAAGTTACAAATAATCACCAAATAAATTTTGAATTGCTGCAATTTTTAATGATATCAAACTTCACTTTAGTAATGTAGGTGGGTAATCTAATGTATTTTATTAGTAGGTACTAAACATTTTACCTACAATGTTTTTTAATCTTAAAATAATAATGTCTTAAAGTGCACAAACAAAAATTTTTAATGATATCAAACTTCACTTTAGTAATGTAGGTGGGTAATCTAATGTATTTTATTAGTAGGTACTAAACATTTTACCTACAATGTTTTTTAATCTTAAAATAATAATGTCTTAAAGTGCACAAAGGAAAGGTACCTACTTTATGTGACCACTTTATAATTATAAACAACTGATAGTTCTTTAACATAATATTTACTTTTACGTACGAGTTACGACGGACATACTGGTTTAAATTGATAGAATATTTTGTCTTGGATACAATCCAATCTAGGAAGTCCACCAGCCATGTAATTATTTTTGACATAGTTTTATATATAAAGCTCTATAACAGCATTGAAGCGAGACGAAAAATACAAAATTATTTTTTATGGTTATAGGAAAAAAATAAAAAGGTCGGTAGTACTTACGTGATTTGACCCAAAGGTTTTTGATCTATGACACAAAAGTATGGTACATAAATGGAAAATTGTGATTGTTAACATTGTCATATTTTTTTGCTACAAACCGGAATTTTGACAAATTGTGAAATTTGATTACTTTCACTATGTAATAAACAACTTCAAAAATTAAAAGTTATTTCACTATAACTACATAGTTAACACGCTAATCATTTATTATAATGTATTATTTTATATATCATTAATATAATATAAAAGAATACGTTTTTGAGATCTTATGTAATGATTTATTATAAACTAATCCATCCGGAGTTACCTGTAATGTCTATAATAGTTTTGGCTAAATTATATCTCATTTTGGCACCACTTCAAATGTTTATATTTAAACACAAAAACTCCCAGTTAAAATAATTTAAAATACTAACTTACAATGCGTAGCACTTTAAAAATCCTATTATAAAAATTGGTGCACTACAATTGTCTAGGGGTTGTGATTTGAAAAGGGAAAATCCAAACGAGTTTGCGCAAATATACCAAAGACACATTGATGCGCGCGCCGACTAACGCGATTCGATGTTCAATACGCAAGTCTGTAATTCAAAGTGGCCGAGAGAAGTTTCCTACGCCAAAGGGCAGTTCAAGATCATATACACAGCCGGTTCAACCTATTACTGAATTTCAGAAAAGTGTTTTCCATAACAGCTGTGTAAAAATGGTTTGGTGCACTGTTTACGATGGAAAAACTGAGGTATTTTAACGTGGATCTATTTTTGCGTTGTTAGAACGATCGGATTTTTTACAGATTGTGTATTTAAAACTATTGCCCTAGAAATAAATCCGCACTATTTTAAAAAGCTTTTGCTAATTTAAAAATAATGATGCACGCCCTCGCTCCAAATTATTAATTTAATATGAAACTTGATTATTAATGTTTATAACATTCAGTTAAATTACAATACTAAAATATAACATACTTGTGTGCTAAATTAACAAATGATTTAATTTAACACATGTGAAATTATTTTAATGTTAATATTGTACAGCACAGACTCATATTTCACATACTGTGTATCATAAATGTACGTCATTCACAATTCACATTCCATTGCTTTAATGCAAAATGGATTAATGCCTTCTGTGAAATAAATATATGAAATGTTATATCTATTGATTTTTTTAAAATCTGTAATATTAATGATTCATTTGATTGAAACTCTTAAGTACACTCCAGGAATATGAATAAGTTATGTAAAAAAATTTAAAATAAGTCCTTATGAAACTCATTGCTTAGGTTTCTATTATAGTTTTGGGTAATTTTTTGTCAATATAGGTATTTTAAAGTACCTTCTCTGTTACAGACTGGGTCTGCTGAGAAGCCAAGCATGCAGCTGGCAGCAGCTGATGCGATGTCCCACCTTCAACACATGTGCAGTTTGGACATTGACTCCAAGGCATCATATGTCCGCCTGTCTGGCATCATTTGTACTATCGGTCAGTTTTCAATGTGTATCTTTTCTCTAGAAATTTTGAAGAAAAATTTAACAATAATTATGAATTTTTAATTTACTCTATAGATGAAAACTACAATTTTAATATGTACTTTATGCCAACATAGATGAACCAATTTGTCATTGAATTGGAAGACTTCATATTGATGCTATTTTATTTTAATAACCCATATCTTATTCTGGATTAAAATATTTTTTAAGTATTGCTTGTTGAAGTTTGAATTGAAAATTATACTATAGCTTCAGATCCTGTATAATGACAGATTTGAAGGTGTTTTTTAAACATTTCTATTGTTTCTTCAAATTATAACTACATTGTTAAAGAACTGCCTATTTTGCTTTATAATTATTAGTAACATATAATATAATTATAAAATGAGAAGAAATTGTTATGTCTATGTTGTAATGAAAATGAAGATACTTTAATTAAAATATATAATGAAATAAGAATTATTTTGATAAATTGGTATTAAAATTGCTTTTTAACTTTAAGGGCCGGCATCCCGAAGCGTGGAAATGTTAGAAAAGATGATGGAGACTGGCATGAATGTGGCCCGTATGAACTTCTCTCATGGCTCTCATGAATACCACGCCGAGACCATTGCAAACTGCCGCGAGGCTGAGAAGAACTACAGCAAGAAGCTCGGCATGCCTTTCTCTCTGGCTATTGCTCTTGACACTAAGGGGCCTGAGATAAGAACTGGACTTTTAGAGGGTGTAAGTAAACTTAATCTACTACTGGAAATTTCAACCCATAAGTAGATGATGGGACACAGGCAGATCACTAATTTTGTTGAGATGTTGTCAAAGCATATGCTAAAATATACTCAATTGAGAGCAATACTTCATTTGAGGGCTATGTATAAATTAATGAAATGAAGTCCTGCATGCATATAAATAAATAAAATTATGAAGCTTCTGTTTTCATATACAGGGTGGTTCAGCTGAAGTAGAACTAAAGAAGGGTGAAACCATCAAGCTGACAACCGACCCCGCGTACCAAGAGCGTGGTACTGCAGCGGTCGTTTTTGTCGACTACAAGAACATCACAAACGTAGTGAAGCCCGGCAACAGGATATTTATCGATGACGGTCTCATTTCTGTCATCTGTCAATCATCGACAGCTGACACTTTGGTGTGCAACATTGAGAATGGAGGTAGGAATTTTATCTGTCCACAGTGTGGCTCTCTTGTATGAGAAATTCCAATATAAAAACTGCAAATGAAAATTAGTGCAGTCACCATGTGTGCAAAAAAATATAGTACTGGAGGTCTACCAGCTTCATGCAGGTTGATTTATCACAGAGTGTGTAAAAAGGCCTTTATAATTTTTTTTCTACACGGCCAGTTATAGTCATATCCCCAAGGTGAGTTATTTATAGCTTGTATTATGGGTGCTAAAACGACTGATTTTTATTAATTACATAATATATCAAGACCGCCTCCAACAGTTATGATCATCATACAATTTCACCATACCGAGGATTGATTGAAGCCGGGACAAAGCATGAAGACCAATGCTCCTATTATTATTATTTAAAAATTGTTTATCTCAGGTATGCTTGGATCAAGGAAGGGTGTGAACCTTCCTGGGCTACCCGTTGACTTACCAGCGGTATCTGAAAAGGACAAGTCTGACTTGATCTTTGGTGTTGAACAAGGTGTAAGTAATTTTTATTTATTTGTTATAAAATTTGATCTATCTATCACGTTAAGTTTTGTACTGCCTTCTGAGCTTGCTTCCCTCTTTTTTTGGTTAATGTATAAAATGTTTTCTGGTGATATAAGGTGTTGCGACATGCAAAAATTCATTTAAATTTGTCCAACACTTTCGGAGATTGTCGTACTAATCTACAAATCGCTTAAATTTGTAAAAATCTGCATTTGTTGTTTCTCTTCTGTAAGCCTGATAAGTGTTTTTGCGTTTTTCTACAGATACTTTATAGTTTTTTTACGTGATACATCTTGTAGACTTAATAGGTCTGTCACGACAAAAAGTTCCTTATATTATAAATTATATTTAAAATATTCAACTTGATTGTCGTATGTAATTGATCCTCGCAAAACTCACATATTATGTTACTTAAAGGTGTCGTGAAATGATTTAAAAATATAATATAATATAAAAAGACGTTTTTACGTATAGAGTACACTCTAATCTTTTGTATCATATGCATGCTTATATCTTAAAATCACAAATGCACGAGGAAGTTCTGTCTGACATCACTTAGTTGAAATTCTATCGGTCGTTCGACCTTGGCCATGGTCAATGCAGTAATTGACAGCCATGGAACTATTTCTATTATGAAAATTTACGTAATTGAAGCGTATAATGTTCCGATCAAATAGGAATTGTATGATATATGCTAATTAGTGATAATGTATACCAATATTATAAAGATAAACAGTTTATTTGGTTGGACGCTGGTGCAAATTGAAAACCAGTTGAATTGGGTAGTCCATTTATATCTCGGTAGTATCAATAAGACACCCATTTAGGCACCCCTAAATGAAATTTTTTTTGTGAACTCAGAAAATAGTCCATTTTCGCACGTTATGATGTGCGCGAGTATTGTCAATAATGAATGTAACAGCTAATATTCTCATAGAAGAATATTATAACACTTTACAAGCTTCGTCCTGCCCCTTGGCCATAATTCTGGCCGACTGTCTGATACATTATATTTCTTATCGAAACAGTAGTTCTTGATACGCTCTTTCCACCAAACAGATACTTTTTTAAGGATCCGTACCTAAAGTATAAACGCGACCTTATAACTGTGACTTCGCTGTCCGTTTGTCACAGACTATCTCATGAACCGTCATAGACAGGAAGGATATTCATATAAACAAAAAATGTGTTATCATAACAACAAAACAATAATATAAATATGACAGGGGCCCAAAGACTATTTTTATTCAAACAATGGTTACAAAGCGTTACACGTATTCGCGCACGTATCTAACGCGCACTTGATCGTTTTCTTTATATAAATATGTCCAAAAAGTTTTAATTCCATGTGTATCATAACAATATTATGTGTAAAATTTTCCCAGTAAGTTTTTACATCAGTTAACAATTTATTATAGGTGGATATGATCTTCGCTTCGTTCATCCGTAACGGTGCAGCCCTTCAGGAGATCCGCGGTATTCTTGGAGAGAAAGGAAAGAATATCAAAATCATCTCCAAGATCGAGAACCACCAGGGAATGGTCAACCTGGATGAGATTATAGCTGTGAGTAGTTTAAATGCCAAAACAACTTATAAATCGTAATGGTTATAGCCCTGGATTGTCGACTGTCACTGATTTTTACTGTTAGTTCTTAAATCAGAGCCGCAGAACGTCGACAAATTATGTTTAGTATGAATAATCGAATATTTAAAATGTCATCGGGCGATCTCTTCCTAGCATGTGTTAACGCACTGGTGAGGCCTCTGGCATTGCGAGTGTCCATGGCGGTGTCGCTTAACATCAGGTGAGCCTTCAGCCCGTTTGCCCCCTGTTTTATAAAAAAAAAGTAAACAAACACAACAAACAAACTCTGCTAGTATACAAGTCATTAGTGCAGTATATTATTACATTCCAAGTACATCAAGTGACATATCAGATACGTGTTTAATAGCCTTTAGTCGGATAAATGTATAAAAGGTATGCAAACAATACCTCGGGCCTTTTCCATTAAGCGCTTCAGAATTAGTCAGAAGCATTTTTACGGCCGACAAAGGTCAAGTGATTTTTTTCAAGATGATTCTGAATTCATAAATGCCGACGAGATATCTAACAATGTGTGTGAGTCACTTAAGATAAGAGGAGCCTTTTTATTTAAAAAATTCGAGAACTACACGATTTTTTGTTAAAAAATCGTTTGTCAACTTCCCACGCTCTATGATTAGTATTAATTTTTGCGAGTCACAGCCGAGTGTCTAATTTATCTTACGCTAGGTCACGATTCCCGACACTGATTGTCACCAATGTCCGCAAATTGGTTTGAACTTTCAACCTTAAACCAGAGGTTTGTAGATTCCAGAAATCATTAACACTATGACGGGATGTTGCAATTTAAAATTATTGAGTGAGTTGAGAATTCCACTTCTATGACATAAGGTTTTTGTTTAGTATCAGATGCGAGAGTCGCCAAGCACCTCGTTAAAAAGCAAAATTATTAAGACTTATTTTTTATATAAAATAAAACATGTTAACTGGTGCATGTGAATGCGTTTGCGCCAGTTTCCGTAAATATGTGACTCACGTATTCGATGTTTAAATAATTACATTTATTTGTTTACATTAACGAAGCTTTGTCCTCGGTAGTTAAATGTGATAACTATATTTTTAGATGCATATCCTAAAATCTATTATATAATACATTAAATTTGTCAAGGAATACGTTTACTCGTTGCTCGCTAAGAGACCTTTAAGTAGACTTCAAAAAAGAATTGAATCTTTTTTTACGCAAGATTTCCTGGTTATAAGTAACTGAACTCATAAATTACAGTTGAAATGAATGAACAAATGAATAAATATTATTTTTGAATTTTTACTGGTTTATTTACCTCTATAATATATACGCCGTGTTTCCGATGCTTGACGAAACAATATTGATCTAATCCCACTTGCCTTGAAACAGATTGACAAATAAAATATATAGCTATTTTTAGGACATTTTTATAATACGCACGTCAAAGTGAAAATATTAATTTTTCAGGAATCGGACGGTATCATGGTTGCCCGTGGCGACCTTGGTATTGAAATCCCACCAGAAAAGGTATTCCTTGCCCAGAAGACAATGATCGCCAGATGTAACAAGGTAATTTTTGATTATGCTGTAGAACTGATAAATAGGGTCGAAAGTTATCAGTCTTATCAAGGTTTAAATGTCAAATATCCCACGACTAGTTAATTGGCAAATATTTTTTTGTGTAACAAATATTCTAGTAAGCACGTGATTATCAACCCTGAGGTCGTCGTGTGTTGGAATTCCGGCTGTGTACTAAGAGATTTGTGCTTCTATATGTGTAGGATCTTATGGATGTGGTATCTATATTATGACTATAAACAAAAATTATAAAGGAAGCAAATACAGAATTTAAAGAGGCAAAGTTTAAAGTACAACTTTGATTTTTACTAGTAAATATAAGAATCACATGTCATAATAGTCAAACCTTTTTTTTTGCAAAGTTGGTAAGAAATATGATTATTACACAAACAGCTATTTGCCCCTTTTCTAGGGAAATATTATATGATTACAAAAAAAAATGTAACATCCGTGACAAAATATAAATTTGAATTACCTATTGCAGGTGGGCAAACCAGTGATTTGTGCGACCCAGATGCTGGAATCCATGGTGAAGAAGCCCCGTCCGACCCGTGCTGAGACGTCAGACGTCGCCAACGCTATCCTGGACGGCGCTGACTGCGTGATGCTGTCAGGGGAGACAGCCAAGGGAGATTATCCCCTGGAGTGTGTCCTCACTATGGCCAACATTTGCAAGGAGGCCGAAGCTGCTATCTGGCACAAGCAGTTGTTCATTGATATGGTTGCTCAGGTAAAGTGTATTAAGCTAAAAATATATTCCGAGTTCTATGTAGACTGAGATGGTCTCTTTTCGTAATAATGGGTTTCTTTATAAGTAAGAAATTTTTAATTACAACTTAAAATATTTAAAAAACAAATGGCAATAGTAGCTGGCTACGATCAAGTTGAAATTGTCATTTGGGATTGTTGTTGGAATGTGTGGGCCTAGTTTTTAGTACCACTACATAGTGATAGATGGCGTTATTAGTAAGTTTTATAAAGATACAAAAATTACATACTTAGAATAGGAAAATACAATTAATCTCAGTCAACAATTATTTAATGGATATGATGAATGTAATTTTAATTATATTATCGAGAAAATTTCATAATAGTCTCAATAGGTCACATATATATTAAGACCTAAGACTAATATGACATTTAATTAGAACTTCCTTGTTACTCAATATCACTGATTATCTTAAGATAAACCTCCATTCATATATCCTTCTTTCCTAAAAAAAATAATAATTAAAATCGATTCTTAAATGACGAAGTTCTACATTAACACAAATAAATATAGTAAAATTAAGACCATTTTCGGCACAATCATTTTCGGAAGTCGGTTAGCAAATATTAATAAAATAACTGTGCCTCAAGTTGACATTTATGGTCAGGTGAAATCGTCGATCGAACCGGCGCACTCAGTAGCGATCGCGTCCGTGGAAGCGTCTACTAAATGCATGGCGTCCGCCATCATCGTGATCACCACCAGCGGAAGATCCGCGCACCTCTTGAGCAAGTACCGGCCCAGGTGCCCCATTATAGCGGTCACCAGGCACCCTCAGACCGCTCGTCAGACCCACCTATACCGAGGCGTCTTACCCATCGTTTACCAAGGTATTGATTGGATTATAGCTTTTGATACTTCAGCTAATCGATTTAAACTATGATTGTATTTAGTTCTCGTGGATTTTTTTGATGCGAACAAATTTCTTGCAAATTGTGTTATAGAGGGCGTGGCCAGCGACTGGTTAAAGGACGTAGACAACCGCGTGCAGTACGGGATTCAGTTCGGGCGCGCCCGCGGCTTCCTTCGCACTGGAGATAATGTTGTGGTCGTCACTGGATGGAGACAGGGTTCCGGATACACCAACAATATGCGTATCATGTAAGTATCCAGCTGCTTATTGATAACGATGGCTTTTGAAGAATTCATTGGTCTCACGGGTCCGTAATAATTTTTAAGAATAGTTCCTTTTACATTAGACAACGCCTACATATGCAAGATTGCATCAAAATTGGGATTTTGTTTTGTTGAAAATAGAGCTCAGTTAAGAGATGAATCTTCCTAAAAAAAAACTTAAAAGTACCTCCCGTTTGTGAGGGAAGGTGTTTAAATTTTTTAGTTTGGTACAAATTTCAAAATTAAACTACACATTTTTTGGTAACAAATTCCCAATTAGTAAGTAAAAAGTTCAAGAGTACCGTGGTAATTTAGTTCTTTATCTGTTGCGTTGAAACCACGAAGGTTCTTTAACCACCTATTTTAATATTGTCTCTTTTATTTTCAGCCAAGTGGAGTAAGATCTCAAAGATGTCTGAATATATTGATATCAAGTATTAGAACAAAGTGATACACGATCTAACGCACGAGTGATATTATATAAGCTATGTATGATCTAGCCTAGGAAATATTATTTATTGTGCAAAAAATTTAATAGTATTGCAATTATAATGCTTAATAAAACATTTTACTGTTTACTTTGTTTTAATGGTTAACAATATCCCTTTCATATTGTCTTTTATTAACATAACTATTACTCATTTAAAGTAGGAAACTACCACTTTGTCACCAACGACGATGTAAAGCACGTCGTGTAAATTTTAAAAAAATTTAAGTACTTATACGTAAGTTTTTAAAATCCGTTAACCTATTATCTAATAAATAAGTTAATGCAATAAATGGTTACTTGGGCCATTTTAAATAAATGCACCATAGATGAATGTTTTTTTTTCAAAGTAGGATCAACTCAGTTGCAAATAAACGTTTTCGGAAAATATAAGTATTAAAGAATTGTTAGATTCTTCAGTCAAATATGTCGCTAAATTTATTGTTTGAAATCTCTGTTGTATTGTAACAAGAAATAATTATACCGCAGGAACTCGTGCGATGCTAAGGGAAATGTCATAGGGAAACTCAACTCTAGGGGTCACCAATTAAGAGACATCATCATTGAATTCTTCTAATATGACAGAAAAATTGTAAAAGGGCTAAAACTATATATCTGAAACTCTAACATGAGACTATTCCGGCATACGTTGTTTCCTTGCGTTTCGTTGAAATATGGATTTTTTAGCTGAATCGACGTTTTGAACGATACATTAATAGAACGTTATCGACTTTAAGTGTGCGGTCTTGGATAATGTACTTTATAATAACAAGCGTGATAAAAACAGTGTTGCCAAAGTAATACAATAAAAAGTTTAATTAAATTAGTATACTAAGGCACTTTATACCGGTCTACCATAATTATTTTGCCAGCTATTTTTACTGACTCAACTCCTTAATCGATGCGAACTCTGTTAGAATCATTTTGGAGTTAACAGATGACCTTGAGACTGTCAGTAATTATAGATTTTTGCAACAAAAGGATTGCGCCATATTTCAAAGCTATGAGCTAGACTATGTATTAAGTTGTACCTGAGTACATGGCTAAAGGTTTTAACTTCAAAAATTAAAAAACGCTTATGAAAATGTTCACCAGAGTACAACGCGAATCTCAAATATCTGAACAGGAGATTTATATATATAAAAAGTAAACAGACTAATACTAGATTTCAACTCAACCGAACTTCGACAGGATTGTAACTCTAGCGTTATAGTTACCAAAATGAAAGGCTCGATTAGGTGAAGTTTTGCGTATATAAATTTTTTTTTGGGCTTCTAAAAATACTGCAGTAAAATTGCATCCTCAGCTGACTTCCCAATCCTAAATGCACATCCGTTTTTGGCCCAGTTGCCTTCTTAATGTAATTAACTAATTCTCTTATTTTTTTATATACTTTTTGAGATAAAACTCCAGATGCTACTTATGTATGGTCTAT
>CAVNZL010000140.1:6892500-6987500 GCA_963693355.1 Pontia daplidice | reverse complement strand
AAAAATAACCGTGCGCTTTTCAGTACCGCCGCAACAACGGTGCGCGACGGCCGCGCAACACGCGAATCGCAATCATGGCGGAGACAATCGAGGAAACATACGAGACTTCGGTCACCCGCAAGGTGGTCCGCACGAGCCTCAAGATAGAGGAGGTGAGGACTCGACTGCTTTATGTACGACACAAATAGCGCGACGACGCCGCAACTGCTCACATAACAGATAACACTTGACAGTGAACACGGATGTAAACATTAGCGTTATCCTGAAAATGATCATAACTATCAATTACTTGCGCGTTCAAATCCTTCCGCGTTCTTAAGCCCTTCAGTTCCGATGACAGATTGGCCGGTTTCCGCCCAACCTATTCCGGGAATGAGACAAGTGGAAGCCGGCCCAAACGTCGTTCTAGTGTATCGCTACGTCAGTGGAAGTGTTTGTCAGTCATTCGTGATGTAAATAGAAGCTTGATTTTCCTGTGTGCATCATATAGTGACCTGGACACTGACCACGTGTGACCTTGCAAGACACAAACAACACACTCAGAATGAAACCCATCACACAGTTAGGTACATTAGATTCATACTACATTTAGATACGTATCGTAGACTCGCATTAAACCAACAATAATGCTACGAGAAATATGACGGAAGTACAAGCGAAGTAGAAGTCATTTGTGTCGTTATCACATTCCATCAAACTAACAATGAATGTCGGCAAGACTTCTGCCCGTTTCCAAACTGCAAAATCCAATGGAAAAACGCGTCGTGGCATATTTTCGTCTTGGCTCCCATCCTAGTTTATCTGCTACATTACGATGTTTATTCACAATACGAATGCGAACGTTAATGTGTGCGTTTTAACCACTTCAGGTTTTGATAACCACGTTAGGTCTCAAACAGCCCCACCGGCTTATTATTAGATAAACAATTTCATGCACCGTATAGCGTGTCTAATTATTCTGTTATAATGACTAGAAAAATATAAGAGAAAATGCTGATGTTATCTGAAAAGTTTTATGTGCCTGAGTGCCAAATTTTCATTTTGACTTGGCATCTGCATTCCGTACGTATATATACCAGATATAAAACTTAATGATTCTTCGAATTCACGCAGATCAGGGGCTCCCGTAACGTTATTTATCGGTTTCAATGTAGTTTTATTGTGCTTTTACAATTCCCACAGCGATATGAATGCTCAGATTGATTTATTAGGCTATAAGGTCCTGTAAGCAAAATGCTCTCTTTGATCAGTTTAAATACCTGTTTTAAAGAAGTCGTGTTGATGGAAATTTAGGTGAGCTTTAAGAAAAGTTCCCAGTCAACACTTCCTACATTTTCCTTTCTCTTAAAATTTGATGTTTTGGGTTATTCTGTTTTCATGTTAAATGCAGTTAGGAAGTAATAAAATTAGATAGATACATTCATGTTCAAGAAGCTTTGCGAATGTTTTCAAAATAAACTATGTATCGAAAAGTTTGTGATGTTCTGAGTTATTTGACAGTTGTTAGTACACCAACATACTTTTTTTTTTTGACGACATACATTATATTATTTTATATGGGTTAAGGTTTTATGTTTTCGGTAAAACTGCTCTCTAATTTTATCATCCATTTCAGCAAACAAGCGAAGCTTTTCTGTGATTCCCATTTATTTATTCCATATCTAACATAGAGCAAAAAAGGCTATACTGGTTTACAGCTAAGATATTTTTTTCATCCTAAGGTTAGCCCACATGACAAAATTTTGAAAAAAAATATAAATTTTATCACAACAACATAGTATCACCTGTATTATACAAAATTTTACCACAGTAGCACTTCAGGTTAGGATAAAAGATAACATAAACAATAGATACACTTTTGTGCCATTCCGAAACATTGTTTTCTATAATTACCTTTAATTTCAATATTAGTATGTCAGTTAAAAGTAACGACACTGTTTCACAACAGAGTAATATAGTGCAACAAGGTCGACACATCCCGTTTAATATTTTAACATTCATTCGCTATACATCGAGATATTTCTATTTCAACGACCCAAATCAGCATTAGACGTTAAAATTAAACTGACAAGCCGCTCATCAGAAAGTAGAGCAGTAGTTGTAATGGACCATATAATTTGGTTGAGTTGTTAGTAAACTTTATTGTAACAATGTATTGAAATAATGTAAAAATTCTCTTCTGAGTCTGTACTGGCGAAAATTCCTTTAAATTTAATAAATATCTATACCAATTAGTCAACTTATAAACCTCCAAAAAAACTTCAATTAATGAGATAATAGAAAAGTTGCAGTATCTGAGCGTATCTCGCTTTGTCATAGCGTAAACAAAATACGAAAACACTGATGTTATAGCAATTAGATTGATTTCTTTTTGGTTAATAAAGCCTTAATGTTTGAAATTTTAAATGCCGATTTTACGTCTCATTGAAGCTCCGTCAGTATATTTACCTTAAGAGGATACAAGGGAAGTCCTTTTTTATTGCGATAACAATAATTTCTATAATAAACAAAAACTATGAAATTTTAATTAACTAAAAATGTATTTGAAAAGAAATGTATATTCACTCAATTCGTACAATTTACACAATTCATATAAGTTTTTTCATATATTCAGTTTTTTAGGCATCAAGCATGGTGGAATCGTTCAGAAAATCCAGTCAATACAGTGTATCATGATTGATACATATTACGCTATTGTGGCCGAACTTATTACAATTAATGAGACAAAAGCGAGGACATGACCTGTAACAGTTTCCTTAAGCCTACATATAAGAGTGAAATGGAACTTTGAGCTTCTGCCAATTGTACCTTTTGTGTATTTTGTAAGCTCCTTATTTACGTTAAAAGAACAAAACACGAAGCACCGCAGACTGTAAACAAAATGGCGGTGTTTAAAGATTAACTACTAATGTATTATCTTATGTTTATTTCTCACCTCTGTCTATGTATTAATTGTAGTATTTTTAATTATTATTATGTCTTTTTATGCCAGGAGTTGTGCCAGTTGGCAAAGTATTTTCGTTTAGGGCATTTTACAAATTCAATAGAAGGAATTTCATACAATTGTTTATTTAAGAAAACATTGCCAAGATGATTGGTCGTTCTTTGTTCATTTACTAAGCATTATTACAACAATTTCATACTAAAACGTCCATAAATCAGTCAGTGGGTACGTAAATAAACGGTGCATTGCAGTCCAAATAAGGATGTATGTACGCTGTTCCGTTCCTCGAATCAAGCGCGCAAAACACACAGTCTAACAACTGTTCGGGAACCCTGCCAAAGTGCGATTTTACCTAATTGATGAGCAGAAACACAACATCACAGGCGTTTGATCGCGCTCCAGCGAATCTCTTATAACGTTGGAATAAGTCCACGCTAAATTCATTATGAATTTAAAATGTTTAGGAACTAAGCGGATATCTGAGCAATCCGATTACTGTTGACTACGAGCTACGGAAGTGCTACGATGTCTACGATGGAGGAAAAGTAATAGCAGTAAATTAATTTTAATTTATTGCGTGTCAATGATTCACATCAGTTCGACAACCCATCGTAATGGCGTCAAGTCGCGGAAGTCGCGACGAATCGCGCTGTTGCTTTGCGAATGCGAAAATGGAACGCAGCGGATATAATTAAAACTGGTCGGACAAATCGCTAGCGGGGAATTAACACGCGAATTCGGTCAGTCATTGAATGTGTACTCGATCGATGTGTTTTACGCAGAACATAAAAAAGCATACTTTAAAAGAGATATATTTTTTATTTTTACGTTACTACAATAGAAAGATAAATTCTGTCAAAACTATACATTCATATATTTTTAACAGATTTTTTTAACAAAAAAATAATAACAAAAGTTCGTTCGCGTGTTAGAGAGTTATCGGTGATGACACTTTTGAAAATTTAAAAACTCATTTTATAAACTCGTTGTTATATGAATTGGGAACATTAAACCCGAAGCCGAAGCAAGATATAATCCAGAAGGAATATTCCGAAGGTCGTCTAATACGTTACTTCCATTATATTTACGTCTTCCAATACGTACACAACGTTCGCATCGTCTTTTTTGTGGGAGATATAATTTCACATATGTCTCGCTATACTTTGGACTAGCATTATTGAAGCAATATATATATTATTTTTTTGTTTAGGTATATGACTACTAACATAACTCTTGATACGAACCGTTAATTAACACTTGTGTTTTTCTGATATTTGGCTTCGTCGTCGACTTTTGGTTCAGGCACAATCCAGCAAATCGGTCCCAGATAAAATAAATAAAAAAACGTGATTTGCATCAGGGTTGAAAGTTACGTTCCTAGCGAGCCAAGAAAGCATAAATAAGACCCTATTTAATGAACGTTTGAAAATTTCTCTTGAGTTACAAATGGGAAGTTTGAGTTCAAGCAGTTGAAGAGGTTAAGTCTATAAATATTTTCATTGAAATACTATAAATGTGTTGAAGATTCAGGGTTTAAATATATAAACAAGTCCTTGTGTTAAAATTTTCAGTTTAGTGTTCATAAAATTGTGAAAGTGTTCAATGTAAATACATTGTAAACCTAAAGAAATGTTAATAGGTTTTTTGACTCGTATAAAGCTTCTTTCAATGTCGTATCTGTTAGTATACTTTGTATATTTAATGTTTTGTTCAAAATAAACACAACTATATCTTAGTTGACAAAATTTATATTTTATTTAGCCATTCACTTTCTTAAACGGTGTCATCTGTTTTCGATCATCAACCAAGCAATAATATAATTTAGGTATATCATATATGGTAAGGTTTGGAATATTAAACAGTCCAAACATTGATTTATACAATTTCCTAAATTGTGGGTTGGATACATTTCTGAATCTGCTTCATTTAGCATTAAAACGATTTTATGAACTTTGCCCACAAGAATGTCTTAACACAGTAAATGATTGTACATATTGTTATATGTGCGCAATGACTACTCTTTGCAAAGACTCTGCAAGAACAGACAATCTTTGTGTGATATCAAACAATTTACATAAAATAAATTTATAACGTACGTGTTGTTGAAAGGTGAGAGAAAAACTAAAATAATACTGCGAAATTAATTACGTTCTTAAAAGACCAACGCCCCTAACCATAAAAGTTCAATTAATGTTATTGCACTGTATTTTCTCTTGTTGTAAAATTGTATGTAAACTGTTCTAAAATGTACATATAGTATATTAGTGTTTTTATTAAAATTGAGCAATTAGACTTATTTTCATACTATTTTCTTACCATTATTATTTCGATCATTATTTCCAATGTCAATTTGTTGCAAACACTTTTCTTATTATGTTTGCACCAATAGTATTTTAATCCGTCAGCGATTAGCAAGCATGATTTGCAAAAACATTGTTAGATCTGTTTTATATACCCACATAAATATTAGTTGCTAACCCAATCTTCTTAAACAACTTATGATGCAACAAGTTTGCTTTTAATTTACGAGGAACTTTTGTCGCGTTGAATATGAAATTGAAAAACGTTTTCCGAACAGAAATAGCGCGTCTCGACGCCCGCGCCACCCGTTCCAATGTCGAGGTGATCACTTTGCATTGTCTCTTACGACACTCGGTGAATATTTGTTCCTCTACTTTACGTTTGGTTCAACATTAAATGCTATATTACATTTATAGGAACAATAAAATCAAATCAAATATTTTATCCCCAACAAATACTACAGTCTATATCATTGTTTTTCAACCTGTGGGACGCGACCCCCTGGGGGGTCGTGAAGCTTCTGTAGGGGGGTCGCCAGAGGTCGAATAAAATGGGTACTTTAGTAAAAAAACAATAAAGACAATGAATATTGTTATTAGTAATACTATAACATACACATACATACATGATAAAAAACCGAAGGGTCAAAGGGGGTCGCGAAATATTTTTTTATTCTAGGTCGCATCATGAAAGCCGTTGGTGCCGGCTTATAGAATACACCTCCCCATCTCTACCTATGGGTGTCGTAAAAGGCGACTAAAGGTTTTTTTTTAAGGTAGGGATGTACGACCCCATCCTACTGTAATATAATTGATTCATTTCTACAATTGTAATAAATTAGTGAGTCCCTTATGCGCTATACCACTTTCCCATAAAAAAAGCTGAAGTCCCCAGGACGTTTCGTTTCGCTTAGCATTTGGGACTACCGGTAGCTCATCTCCTCCCTTCCAATCATTATGCAGCGTTATTAAATAAAATCATTTCCCCAGGAGGGTACCTGTATTCAAAATGCAGGAGAATCCGTCCCTGTTACATACTCAGGCTGTCCCACGTATTCTGGGGGGGACAAAATAACGCTCTCTTGCAGAGGCAAGAAAAGAAATAAAACTCGGCTATAAATTCAAGTAGATTTCACTAAATAAAGGGGGCTTCACTCTAATTTAAATTCCGTCCACTTTCATCTGGAGACGATCAAGCCGGCCTTATTATTTCTAACGGAAACCAAAATTTGTCCCTCGTCTGAAGAACATTTGCGCTTCCCAGGCTATTGCTTTCAGCATAATTTCAAGCCACAAGCCGGTGTGTGTGTCTTCATTCGAGAGGATATCAATTTCCGTCGCCTTAATCTAGAAGTATCGATCTTTCTACCTTGTGGCTGCGTGTAGATTGTGCAGACCACCCCGCATCTACTGCTCCTATACAGGTCTCATACTGGCAATACTGTAGTGACGCCTTATTGAGCATGTCCAATCTGCAATCGATTCGCTTGAGTCTTTATTTCTTAATTGTATTATGTATTAATTTATTTTAACTCTAAGGATTATTTAAAGTTTAGTTTCGCTCTTAAGTTACAATTATTATACATTACAAGCTGATATAACATCTTTAACTCTTATATTCACCCAAATATAATAATGTAATGCTCCTCTTGGGTTTATACTGTTGTGAAAATGGTGCCAATAGTCAGATCTCCAATTTTCTGCTTGTGTGTGTTATTATAAATGGCTATTGGGATGAAATCGCCAATTTTTTCATACCCTTGGTCAGAAGTTTGCTTTAGGAAGGTAATCCTGGTACCAGCCAATTATCGCCGATGTGATGTCCAAGCAATGGAACTCTATATCCCTAACTCAGTCATCCCCATTCGCGGCACTTCTAGGCCCTGGTTCAGTCACTCATGTAGGGAAGCTTCTCGTCTTAAGCAAGAAATGTATCAGACTTGGGTTCGGGCTATGGCTCTGAATGATCGGATGTAGTCGTTATAAGAAGAAACTGAACACGTGTCGCCATTTACAAATTCAGATAAATCATTATGGAGGATTGTAAAGCTAAAATTTATCCGTACTTTCTGGTCACTGCTAAGGCAACTCAGGGAAACTTCTCCAACCTTTCTCCATCTTTCGAAAAGAGGAACCAATTCACTTAGCTAAAAGAAAGCAGCTCCTCTACTTTTTGTTATTATGATCAGGACCCCAACACTACATCCCCATTCTATTCATCAAAATTGTTTCCAAAAAGGATGTTCGGAAGGATTATGTTCCCTCATATCACAATAATGGGCCGACGGCATTCCTAATTTAAAACATGCGCTTTGAGTTGGTCCGTACTTACACGGCTCTTTCGTTTTCAATTGGTGTATCCCTATATAAAATTAAGTCCATTTAAAGACTAACCATCCATACCTATTCATCATTCTTTTTCCAAATTGATGGAATCCGTTATTAATAAGTTTCGATTTCTGGAGGAGAATCACTTATTACGATGTCAATAGGCTTTCGACGGGGTCGCTCGGCTGGTGATCTTCTACTTTCCTCACGCATAAATGGGCTATGCTATCGAAAGTAAAGGAGAGGCTTTGCCCTATTATATAGAAAGGCGTTCATAGGGTTTGGCACAGGGCTCTACTATCAAATACCCTCATATGGATTGCCCAAGGAGTTATGCTCATGGTGTAACTTCCTTGTGGGACGTAATTAAGGTTTGGTATGAGTTCTCAAGTCCTAAGATTATTGATCAGGTGTTCCTCAAGTTCTCTCGCCCACCCTTTCATTCTCATATAAACTTTGAAAGTCGCATCTTCTATCAGATGACAGTACATATAATTTATACGGGCCACTAAATATGTCTCGATCTGAAGTGGATAAGTCGTAGCAAACTTGTGTCGAAATCGAAACTATATGGAGAAGGTTTCGATGTGGGGTAAAAGAAACCTTTTGAGTTTAACCTACGAAGACTCAGGTTTGCTCTTTTTCCCCAAGAAAGATCCTTCGTCTATCTCCTCGGTTTGATGGCACTCTCCTTAGTACCTCAACAGCCTCAGTATTTCGGTGTTGCATTCGAAAGATTAAATTCCGCAGTCATCTGAAGACAAGGCCAAGCTGGCTTCTAAAAAGCTGGGTGTTTTGGGTAGGGCAACTATTATAGTTCAAGTTGCAGTCTACAAGCGCAAGTACTCCTCATATGGAGTACTGTCCCATCTCTGGCGGTGCCCCAAAATACCACTTTCTCCTTTGACCGAATCCAGCAGAGCTTCGGATTGTCAATCTCCTCCTTACTGATCGGCTTGATTCTCTCTCCTTAGCAGAGACCTTCGTCACTCTGCGTTTTCTACAAAATTTACTATGGTGAGTGTTCATCCGAACTGTTTGGGTTGATCCCCGCTGCATGTTTCTCTCGCACGAGCCGCAGTAACTCGGCATTCCACCCCACCATCTTATGCATGGAAGTCTTCCACAGTTCGCTTTACAAGGCACTTTCTATTGCGAACATGTGAACTGTGGAATGTCTTCCAGCGGAGGTCTTCCCCAGGGATAGACTCATTTCTTTAAAAAGAGAGCGTACTCTTTCCTCAAGGCCGGCAACGCATCCAGTGATGGGTGCTTATGGGCTGCGGCTTTCCCGCTTGGGCCACTCGCAAGCTCGTTTGCCCCCCCTATTTTATAAAAAAAAAAAAAAAAAAAAACAAGAAAGAGGTTGAAAAAACACTGGTCTATATCATTATTATGTATAGAGAATATATTCATACAGTTATTCAAAATAAACTTTATTAAAGTTTCATGCTTTTATTATATTTTATGAGTAAGAGTAACCAAGAGTTGAAATAGATTATCGACGGGCTTAAGTTATTTTTCTAGACAAAGTTATTAATATAGCTTCTAATAAATTACGTACGAATAAGCATATTTTCTAGTATTACATAAAAGTATAGACAATCTGTGCTAAGAAAATAATGATTTAACAATTACAATTACAGATCTAACGTTCCGACAACATTACCTACTAAAAAATATAAAATATAATCTATACCTTTTCTGCGATCGTTATACCCCTAAGCGTGTTGTTTCATGATATTTAAGTAACAAATTAGAGTCTCCGAAAGGTCAATGACACTTGACCGACTCCACATGGCTTCAATAAGTGAACGATATTCTATAAATACAAATTAATTTTCAACGTAAATAGAGCAATCTCCAGTTCTTCGTAAAAATCGTCTTGTTTAAAGTGAACAAGTAGAACAACGACCGAGACTATTTTCGATTTTTAAATATTTTAAATGGAATATATAATTAAACCTGTGTATTTTGACGATCCACGATTTGATGTGTTTAGGGAAGCTTTTTGCTTTTGAGAAGATTTTATCAAACAATAAACCATACAGACTTACAGTACAGTTTTCATATAAAATAATTTGAAATCTCTATAATGATTAAAGTTATGGCTGACGCCTTTATGTTCATGCATTCTAATTTCCTTAAGTATGTAATTACGTTAGACCAAAAACGATCCTGTAAAATACTGTATAAGATTTTTTAAATTCTATAGGTTTTAGGAACCGTTAATTGTTTGGTCACGTAATCGTCAATATAATACCTTAATTTCTTCATGTCATGTACTTGACAAATTTATTAATTACATCGGACAAAATCAGATGGTCCGCGATTTAATGTCCGACCTAAATGCAAGCATGATTAATAATTCGGAGCGCTCGGCCAATGGACTTTTTTCATTACAAAACATTAGCCGAATGACAAATAACTATGAATATATCAGCCAATTGTGATTCATATTTTAGTTTCACAGTCATATTTTTTAATATCTTACTGCATATTTTTAAATACGTGCCAAATTACAAAGGAGAGAATTAATATGTTTTTACATGAGTTGAATAAAGGTTTACGAATTAATCTAATTCTTTTATGTTATATATATATATATATATATATATATATAATTTTATACGGGCTGAGGTATAAAATTATAATGAGGTAACTTATTGAGGAAGTTTATTACTATCATGCACCAATGGATAGGATGTCCAACGCGACTGAAGTATCCCGAGGGCATCTACTCGTATAACAATATTATAAAGCTGAAGACGTGCTCATTGGTGGGAATTCAAAAATTATATTTGTGGATTGTCGAGGACGCTAAGGCTCGCTACTATCAAGAAGCATAAAAAAAATGTGTTGTAAAAAGAGAAAGTTTCCATTTTGGCGATAGATGTACCGGTGTTTTAATTAATGTGCAAGCTTTTTCGATGTAGATTTGGGCTCTCTGGGCTGGTTTTTAACTAACAACAGCTTGTATGTAAATCTTATGTATAAGTAGTATATATAAAATTTTAAAAAATGCGGGTGTAAGTCCAAGGTATTGGTTGTATATAATGAATGTATTCATCGTTCTGACAGCCTGATGAGCAAGTATTGCGATTTTGAAAGTACATAAAGGCAACGAATGCGTAATGGTCGACTATATATCTATTTTGACTAACATCTGCCAGTATTACGTGTTATTGAAAATATAATATATTTATAGATCTGACCAAATGATATCTAGAAATTACAATGATCTAAATTTTTTTCTCAACTTAAGTGGAAGTATAGCTTTTTCTTATTTCTCTAGGCGCTCAATTCTTAGCGATGAGCTAAGATAAGATTTTACGTTATACTCCTTGTTTTACTTAACCAACACATATTTTTATTCTGCAAAATTGGTTTATTGAGACAGTTTATAAAAAAATCATTACACAAATACAGTTTAAATAGGTAACTCAATAATATTAAAGCTCATTAAACAGGTCTCTTCAATTAAAGTCATGTATAAATGAAGGTGTATTTCACTAAATAATATTTACAAATTAATCGTAACCGTATCGCACATTTTATAAACATTTATTTACGTACTTTGACGCATCATTACTATAAATATGTAAATTATTAACTCCTTTTCTTTGTATCACTTTCCTTCAATGATGAAAGCTTTATTGTGTGATGCATTTCAGAGCTGTCAAAAGCCTATTTATACGAAATCTATTTCGATATATGTATTGCATAACGCGACAACAGGGCCCAATTAGCTATTAATTACACGCGTAGCGCCCACTCAACTGTCTGTCACATTTGCGATATTGCGAAATTAGTGAACCCATTCAATAAAATTAAACGTACTATCATAACTATTGACTCAAGGAGATCTAAATCGTATTAAGATATTGGCAAAGATTGTATTATCTAATATTGAAATCATTTCTTTAGTTTCATGCTTTTGATATAATCGTAATAGGAATGAAATATTTCCACATTTTTATATTTATGAGTTTTAATAATATTTTGTTAACATACATGTGTGTTATTATCACGATATTCTTAAACTTATTGCGAGGTGTGAAGATTTTGATAAATATATTGATACTGTCGCTCCTGCGGATTCACTTCAATTAGTTCAAATACCCGAGATGTCATAAGATGCAAACATCGAATTTGCCTAATTTGAGTATCAGCAGTCACCTTGCAAAAAGATTTGAAGACAATGAGATATGGTAATGCAGATTTAATAAATTGTGTTACTGATATTTTTAAATGCGAATGCAGACACTTTGAGGTCACACGACAACATTTTACATCACCAAGGACCCTTACACCACGCTTTACTAACTCCGTACACGATTATGTCAAACCATTATTTGGCATAGTTCATACAACGATGACAACGCCAGTCTATTAGTATTAATTTCGATCTTTAAACACTATTTGACAGCGTCCGTATTACATGTCCGTTCACCACCAAGGTCATGGATAAGGTGATGTGAATTCAGTAATATTAATCAATCAATTAGGGGAACGTCTGTTGAGGTTAAAATCCTACTGTGAAATCAAATATAAACAAACAATTTTCACGTCACAATCTAATTTTAACTTATTCACTTTTTAATCTGAAGCTCTATCCCCGAGACTTAACTGACAGTTTGAAAGAAGATGTGGGGATGTACGTGAATATGCAAAAATCTGGTTTCTGATCCTGGGGTGTTCAACCAAATAAACATTTTTTTATTTTATTTTATATTAAAAAGATTATATTAACATTTAACACGATGAAACAATACAATTATATTACTTGCATAACAATTACTTATAAATATATATAATATAATATTTGACTATACTTTTTATTATTTAAAAACTGTATAATTAGTGTTTGGTAATTTATATATACTTCTATATATTATATATATTCTAAGTGAAATTAATGGAAATTAGATTGAGTGAACGATGCGAATCGTGGTCAATTCGACGTGATCTGATTTTGATTTCACGACACAAATTTGTACTTTTGTCGTGATTCTGAACGGTTACTTTCTCCTACATTCATTATCACATAAAACAATTGCTTAAGACAATGGCTTTATGTTTTGTAGGTGTTTATTAAAGATATCAATTATTTAATGATATATTATCTACAATTCTATTGTTGGGTTTATAAATGTGTACTGCATACGGTCGAAGCTCTTTTTGCAAATCGGTTTTGAAAAAGAAAAACGGAGATCTAAGAGGAGACCTTAATGTTACTTTTTTAAATATAATTGTATTAAAGTATCTACTTAGTTGACCACTTGTATAATTAATAAATACGAGTTTCATCAATTGTTAAATAAATAAAAACATCGACGATACGTGAATTTTTTTCTTGAAGTTTTTTTATCTTGTGTCAGAGAACCTGCGATACAATAACTAAAAAAAAGTCAGGTATACCGAGGTAAAGATATACGGAGAAAATCTTGCTCGTCCAGACTAAAATCGAATATGAAAACTCAAATGGGACCTGCTATTCAAACGTGACTTGCGACAGCATTTGATCGATGCCTTTAAAGGTTATTGGCTCCTGCAAAGTATTTTTATCGATTAACATTTGTTTTTGCTTTAAACTAATTGATTGATTAATTTGATTTTCCTTCGTTACGTACCATGTAGTTCATACAAAAAGTTTTCAGAGTGGGCCACTTACATAAACAATATTTGCTTTTGGCGATGAAGCACCGTGCAAGAAGATTATTTATAGCGGACTGTTTACAGAACTCCAACGCGGTCGTATTAATCTCAGTGACAAATCTCTCCACGGTCCACCGCTGTGAACAACAAAAACATCGATGAAATGGACAGGCATATGACATGAAAGAAAATGACGAGTTTCGCGCATTTAAGATATAGACATGGGTCAAAATCAAACGATTATATATATTATTAATTAATATAATTTTAATTATATCCTACACAAACATTTAGGAGAAGTGGGTTGGTGAGAGTTGGTGTGAGAAAGCTGGATACCACAAAATATGATCAGAGGCTAAGACACGTACCGCGTCAATCTATGATTACTATATTGATCATAGATGCATCGAGTTAGTGTAGGACATACACACAATAAAAAAGTAATGAAACATGTATTTTGTACCATTAAAATAAAGCAGCAATTGTACTTATGGGTCTTCCAAGATGAGTTGAATTTCATCAAAACGACGGGCACGTAAAGTACATTTAAGCGGTTTTTTTTTTATTAAGAATAGACACGTTGTTTTAAATAATCGTCGTACCGTGAATATTGACGGGCACACGACCAATTTCCGGTTAACAAATTACATAAACAATCCGTAAAAATAACCGTAACCGTTAAAAAGCTAGCATTGTCGTGGTGCAAGATTGTATGGGCTTGGAATTAGTTCCCTCACGGACTCACAGGCAAAGACTGTCGGACGAACTGTATGCCATATGCCATCCTGCACAATGAAAAAGCAAAGGCAAAATACTTTGAGAAGCAATACATTCATTTTTGACCTTTAATAGTATTAATTCCAAAACCTATTAGTGCACCTCACGTAGACGACATTACACATATACATACATATAACGAAATTATCGAATATTATTTTTAAATTGAGGGTCATCTAAAAAAAAAATAGATAGTGATGTGACAACAAAACTACGTTCTTCATAATCTTTTAACCAGAATCAAACATAAAATAAAGATGTGCTCAGAACACTAAACACTGAGTTTAATCATATTGAGTATATCTTTAGCGTGATAGGTTTAATCCAAATTCATTATAGAAGATTCCATTATGAATCACCCGCCCACGTAAACTGAACTTATAATAATATACAAGGATGGCCGTATGGACTATTATTTACTTCCTATATGTCACAAATAGACAAGGTGATGCATTTTCCTTTCAAAATTTATAATTAATAATACTTAATGATATAAGCTATATATGAACTATATATACATAAAAAAACTCTTTGAGAAAAGCGCATACCGTCTGTTCTTTGGCACTGTAATTTCAAGTCTAGTCAAGACACCCGTACCATGAAATCGAATGACTGACTGACCGATTGAATTTACTGGTGTATACAAAATGACCGACACGATCGTTCCTATACAGTTTTATACATAATGGGTAAGTAAATCACACTGGAAAGGAAAGACTCTAAGTATTCAGCTGTACGTTAACTATAGTTTCAGTAGCCATTGGCATAGTTGACTTGGTTTGTACTAATCAAGAATCATGTCTTAATATGGATATATACTATTAGGCACGCGAAAATCTCTTCTTAACTAATAAATATGCTATCAAGCGTTATAACATATGTTTAAAATGTCAGCAATTACGTTATTTTAACATTAATTTGTAAACACGCCAACCAACAATCAAAATAAAATTCTTTTAATAGCAACTCAATGCCATTGCGGAATTTTATTGCGTATCCGAACTATTTCCTCATTTATTTAAGTATCATTAATAAATTTCATATCGACCAAACTTTACCGTTGTAAATCAATCGATTCGCACTTGTATTATTAATTTCATTTAACGTGTCCGGGTTCGGGCCATATCTATTTTTACTACTTCAACAATACTTTTCCATTCTTAGGAACCATAATATTTGTCATAGCAATTTATAACCGCAAAATCCGTATATGTTAAAGTAATTATGTTATTTGTATGTCTATAAAGCTTTATTAGTATCAATTTCTGTTGAGTAATCAGTCATTCGGATGAAATGTAATCAGTTATTGAAAAGCGTCATGTCGGTATTTGTGTCATTTTCTGTATGCTGTCAATCATGCGACCTACAAATTCTAATAGCGTAAGAAGAGCAAAAACTATTGTTTTCCATAGACGAGAAACGTTGTTAATATTTATGTAATGGAAAGTAGAAATCGCAGTTTGGTATGTTTCTATCATTACGACGATATTATGAAGGTTACAATTAATAATAACAGTTTCTTTTACAATATAATACTTAAAAGTTCATAACGTCTGCGTACTTTTTATTATATGAAACGAAAGAAAATAAAAAAAATAAACTCATTTCAATTATTTGTCAAAGAAATTTGAATTTAAATTAATTCTAGACTTTTTATAGCGTTTATTTATTTATCACAAAAGCGCTTTTAGTATTGTGTGTAGAGTATTATGAAATAGTTAATTACTCCAGGTCAAGGTGATTACCTCGGCTATTGACGAGGTCGCGGCCTGATATATTTTGACAATGCTTATTTTCTATTATTAAGTACTACAATATAGATGTTATGATGGTTTAGTTAGTTGCTATTCAAATGTTTTTTGAAAAATTAAACGATCTGCTTATTGCGTCGTATATATGTATTCTGTGGAAAACTTGGCCGTATGAATCACACCCTCATCAAATTGCGTTTCAGAGTTGCGCGTATTTATGGCTATTCACTTACTACATCGTTACAATTGTATTTTAATAAAATACCTACGGCGTAGGGTTTCGCAGTGTAGCCCCAATGCTACGTGTCCTTGAACTCTATAATTCCCTGGTATATGCCAATAAATTATACTAATTTGCTTTTATTACAGGTAAGTCACCTTGGAGCAGGATGAGACGTATGACGTCAACCTGATAAAATCGTACTGGAGTTACGTGAGTTGGGTATATTTGCGATATTTAAAGTAAAGACACGTATTACAACTAAATTCAATAATCACAAAATAAACATACCAACTATTAATTGTAACAAAAACTTAACGTGACGTGTGTGACAACTGAGAATGCATTTGTTTTTATTAATAATATTACGTAATGTAATATTATTTAATTGTATACCTACATATTATTTAACAAAAAATGAGAATATTTTTCTCGAATAGAAATGAAAATAATACAATGAAATTCATTTCATGTTTTGATGTCTTGTCTACATTCATGTAAAATTACGAATTTACGCACTGTGTCCAAGGGAAATTCCGCCACGGCATTCTTGAACCATTTTTGAAAGAGCCCTTCTTGATAAGAGAAACGCCACGAAACCATCTCAAGATGATGATCCAACAAAAGTTTCTTTGACTATGAGCGCACACTTCATTTTGCTTATTGCCGTGTTCTTCAATGTGATAATTTCTTCAGGGGTAAAAAATATTTCGGTGTATCGCAACAGAAGGCGTTCTAATCGATCCCAATCTCGATCTTCATCTTTAATTGTAATTATTGATTTAGAGTACACTTGTATATCGTCGATAAGTAATCGAGCTTCAAGTCTTGTTTTTTAATACGCGAGAATCTTCATTTCTCGTGATTTTTGCTTCTTCGACACATATGGCCGTCCACTTTTGGCGCGATATTTTTGTTGCTTAAAAGACCATGTGTATCTTTTATAATACGATATACGAATATGCGAATGATAGCTATATATTTAGATGTTACTGAGCTTTTGAAGTGCAAGGCGATCATTGTAATACTTTTTAACCCTTATCACGATAATAAACATAAAAAAAATATATGAACTGGCGCAAAATAAAAATACATTTTTAAAATATACCTACGTGTTCCAAATTTAATATAATTAAAAAGTAGAAAAAAGAATAAGTATTTATTTAACAGTATTGATGGTCAGACTACTTTTATTGAATGTTATAATATTATGTACTGTGCTTAATAAAGAAAACTTAAGAATGTACAAAACATTCTAATGAATTGTATGGCTTGTTCTGTGAATCATAGAGTATTTATTATATTTGTGCATACGGAAAATGTGACCCACATAAAAGAAATAAACCAACCAAACGATGCATGTGCAACATTTAGTTTCCTTTCTTCATTACACTTTAATATTTGCTTATTAAAATTGGTAAAATATTAAGAAAATAGACTCTATTAACATGAAGTAAAATTTAATTTTGGATGATAGACTCCTTGATATTGCAAAGTGTAAGAACCGCTTGTTTATACTAAGAGGAAAGGTGTCGGCGCCTACGCTGCTTGTGGATCGCGTTAAACAATATATTCATTTTTTTAAATTTCAGATCATTGCATTTTTGCATTAGGAAACAAAACTGGTGTGTAACATCGATATAATAAACAAAAAAATTGAATTAGGTAAAAGTGATTTCATTAGCAAATACATAAATGGATCCTTGTCTGCGATTCAGTTTCGTTCGACACAATTTAAGTTGGGATATTACCTAAAAACATAAGACATCAAAACATGGAGATATGACAAAAGCAATTACTGTCACATAAAAGTCTCCAGCGCGCGCGCAGAATCCCGTAATAAAAAAATAGCGAAATGATGCGTGGTACTAAACTCTAGTTTCGTATCAAATTGATTTTATTTGTGTAAAGGTCGCAGCGACACTTAGCTCTCTCGACTAGATCGTCCAACTAATAATAATCGCGCATGTGAAATGTTTTGGCTGGTGCTTTTTGTTCGCGCCGGTTATTTCAGTTTTCCAGTAGGATTCTGGGCAACATCAGCTCTAGCCGTCTCCTCCGTTACAAGTAAACCTTGGTACACAGTATGCCTTGAACAGATGCCGTTTTAAAAGGCATGGCTCTTGTTGTGTGTGTAGTGCTTTCAAAGTGCAAATTTAGTGAACGGTGTTTAATTAAATAAATCAAAATGACGGAATTCTTCGGCTCATGGAGCAAAGGCGACGAAGAGGTGGAGGAGACCGTGGAGACTGTGGAAACAATCACAAGGACTACATCTGTAAGCATTATTCCCTATTCTGTACGTCCTTGATCATGACTGCCTCAGGTGTATTTTTACCATGACGTCTAATTTACTGCCGCCACAAATACCAGATATTCGAAGATAATTTTCACTTCACCTGCCTTTGATCTTAGCGATTCCTGCATCCTCACTAGCGTGGAAGATATTTTCTCCCTGGCATCTTTGTTCTAGTGTTTATTTTGGACAAGTGGAGCAATTTAATGTCACGGGCGATGTCACAGGCGCTGATATTTAACAGAATGTAGCAAGGTGAAGGAAATACGTGTGCTGGCAAATCTTGTATTAAATGACGCACCGGCTTACCTCTAAAAATATAGAATTTCTAATGTTGAATTCTGAATGTGCTCGTATACAATATTTTTATATCACACCAGAGCATTCCAGCTGTTTCTCAATGTTGTATTTTAAGAGTCGCGGCTGAGAACTTGTAAAGACTTGATTGTAATTCGTTTTCTCTCTCGTTATAGTATTAAAGAGTAGTTATTAATGTTTTGCACAATAGGTATAAAAGATATAAACATTTAAAAAAATAACCCAGAAGGATAAATTGTTCTGGTAAGCGCGCAAAGAATTTGGTCCAAATAGAAAAATTACTATCTACGTGGAACTTTGATAGTATTTTTGCTATCAGCAACATATAAGTAATATGAAATATAAACTTTTGATATAACGACACGAAGCGTTCCCGAAACATTCATATATAATGAATAAAAGAAGATTAATACCCATTTCTTAGTGGAATGGAAAAAATTACGATGTCAAAGCTCGTGTGTGGTACATTTATTCAAATGGAAACCACTTATTGCTTACTCAATAGTCAATATATAGCAATTCTTCAAATCCATTGTTCAAAGAATACAAAAGTACAAAGGTCTATTCAAGTTTAATTCAAACAATGTATATCTTGCATTGCTTGACACAATTGTAGTGATTTATCGCAATTTTCGCGCATTTCACACATTTCAGTGTAGAGCTATAATTTTTCTATTCATTGTTAAGATAAGGGACAGAGCATTTTAGTTAAAACGATGTAATATATCAACTATATATCATTTCGTATGATTAGGTTAAGCACCAAATCAAACGTAGATTTTTTTTTAAAAGCCTAATTAAAGGTTGCATAGATAGTTCGATGACAGTATTCAAATAATCTATTTTATGAATTTTGAAACTAATGTGTTTGTATAATAGTATTTTTATTTTGAATATCAACCTCTGAGGCTCTGAAATCCCCTGTTTCAAACGAATGTTTATAATGTGTAAAGTTAAAGCCGCTGAATAGCTTCGTAGCGTATAACTGTAATTTATCTACATCAAGATTTAAATGAAAGATTTATCGGTTCTTTCTAAAAACAATGCAACTCTCGGTTGCTACCCTCAACGACCCAACATATCAATGTTTTTTTAAATTGTCGCTGGTATTGAGTCGAAGCTTAAATTCTATATTAGCGGAGCTTATTTGCACTATATTTTAACTTTCATACGCTATAATACAAATGACTTCTAAAAATAGACTTTGGATTTTATTTCTATTAAAAATAAAATGAAATTTTAAAATATTTGTTTTATGCCCTGATGTTAAGGGTAATTTCGGTGATTGAGCTATTTATTTCGCGTATTGAAAATAAAAGTGAAACATATGCAAAAATGCTAAAGAAAACAGCATGTGTTGGGTCGACGCACGGCACTATACCAACAAAATGTTTATATTTGAGGTGAAACTCGCTAGAAATATATAGGACATTCCTCACTTCGTGCTATGTTGTAAATTTTCACAACCACTACATATACCAACTAACCTAGTTTTAATATGCAAATATTGCAATAGATTTATAAGTATATTTGTGAAACACGTATTCTTGACTTGCTAACAAATTTTATACCACATTATATAAAATTAATACACTCTTTTCGCAAATTCGCATCTCCAACAAATTGATCCCCGTAAACAAATGCACACGTTCTGGACAGGTCGTATAAAAAAGTAGATTTATGATAAGATTACCTTCCAACAGATCTTAGGTTCATGAGGCTTAAATTACTATATAGTTATTACTTACCTTACTACCTCAGAAGATTTCATAGATACTTGAAAATGCATTAGATGCATCGTCCAAGTTTATGGAGAATAAGTCAATCAGAACAGAGTATTTGTTACTGCAAAAATACACTCTAGATCCCTCTTATAAAGGCTATTTTAATTTGAAAAATATGTTTCTTTCTGGTTCAGTGGACTCATAAAATTTCGTCAGTGGACTGGTTGAGCGCGTTGACAGCCCACCCAAGTGCTAATTGCCTCGGACAAGCTAACTAAATACAATAATGAATGTTTGCGAGCACACAAGAATGGGAAATACTCATGACATGTCAAATTTCTTAAAGACTTTTTATCCCCGTTGCCACATTTTAGCCAAATGTTGGCAAATTAAATTTAAATTCTTCTTTTGTACATTAAATGTTCTACTGCGTTTCAGCGCGTGCTTCGCCTTGAAACAATATCCGTTTAGTCTTCTATTGGTGATATTAGATGCCTATGTAAAAATTATGAAATTTGTCCTGTTATTGTGAATTTATTCGTTTCAAACATACCTTTTAGAATATTAGTACAAGGAGGCCATACTTGTTTCATATTTAATAAATAAAATATTTTTCGTAATATAGAAATAGGATTTATTTACGTATAGATTAAATCATAGGCAGAATCTAGACTGCTAGTCTATGATGATTAATAGAATGACGTCATCTCAAAATATTAGAAGCTTATAAATCACTTCTCACATTCTATCATCTTGGCCGAGTTCAACTATAACAGAGTTCAGAAAAACAAAAGAACATAGTTTAAATATAAACCTTTATTCAATACCTACACAAACAAAAACGAACTCTACTTACATTAAAACAAAGTCTACAATAGCAATACAATATTCATGTGATACAACGTTATAGAAATGCTACAGGTCGGCTCGAAAATAGCACCGACCGCCTCTCCCCGCGAGATACGTACATTTTTGGAAGTCAAATAAAAATTATGTTCTAAAAATATACTAATGCAAAGGTTAGCTAAATAAAAGTATTGTGGCACTGAGATTTATACGATGTCGTGAGCCCTTTGTTTGTGGCTCGTAACAATGCGATGTTCATTATAGCAATTGCAAAGGTCACGACATTCTATTTAAATGTATATTTTAACCTTTATCAGCATGAAGAGCTGTTTTAACAGAACAATTTTAAATTTATGCGTTTCCTCTGCTTTAATTTGTTGTATCATGCTTACGAAAAATTTCGTGAACTACCTAAAATCTCAATGGTAAGCTTAATTATCAAGGTTGCTTTAATCTTACTTACTTTACTTACCTTAGTTACAGTGTAAGAAGCAAACTTTAAACCTTAATAAATATCTTTTTTTGTGTTTCCTCTAAAGGGAGCTAATACTTCCTGTTATGTTACGTCAAGTCAAATGAGTAAGTCGCTCCACTAATCCCCAGCTAAATCCGTTCCAGAACATCAACATTACCAATATAATGTACTAAATGTGTTCGTAAACACGAATCGAGTACTCAATGACGCCAATACAACGATAAAATTATTAATAAGAGCTCTAGATTAAATAATATTGCCATATTTAAGGTGAGTGCTTTGACAATATCACAATATGAAAATTCACATTGTGAATGACTACTTTATGTCAAGAATATTGATTTATATCGGGACACTTGTGCTTTGTATATATTTAGATTTTGTTTGCATGATTAGTGCAACCTTTTCTGTATAGCAATTGAAAATTTTCGATCCCTTTGACCTTCAAAATAATTGAATTAAAAAAGAAAAGGAAAATTTTCTATCCCTAAGAGTTCTTGCCTCGTGTCGTTTGCTCGTGTATAATACGAACTTGAAATGTTTTCTTTGATACAGACTTTTATTATTATAAATTATTGCTCTGGACTTACGTGTGGCTAGGAAATGAGTCAAAAATTATATATGCTATCTGTGGGCGGACAATGACCTTGCCATTTCATCGCGGAATGTCCACTACGCTGTTCCTACTTGCCCTACTGATACAAAATATCTGCATTAGGCGATCGTATAATATATTTACTACGTATTACGTAAAAATGAATTCTACAATATTTACGTAGCAACATTTTAATATTGCGATGATTATTTAATCAAAATAATTCAAATGAACAACGATAAATCATAGTAATACATGACTATCACGCGATGACCTACTTCGCAACATACGGCATTGTCGATTTGGGCACTGAACGAAAAATATCTATGGAAAATGGCTCCAATTTCTTATTTAAAGTTAGGTTAGGTTAGTGTTATTATTGTCATCCATATAAGTGCATTGCGGCTATCCATAACAATAACAATTAACATAGCGACAAGAGTTCATTTTTTCTTCTTATATTGTCTTTTAATTCAGAGCACCTTGAGTAAAAATGTTTTTTTCTTCTATAATTTAGCTTAAGACAACTTTCTAAAATACTTCAATAAAAATACACAAATGTAATTAAATCAAGTTTTGTAAAGCTAGGCCGGATCAGTGATCCGATTTAGCGTGGTTATTGTCAGTAATTGGCTATTTGGAGCCGTTCTAAATCGACTATGTCATGACTCTCATGCATGGCTGCCTCTTTAGACAGACTTGGGTTATCTAAGGGAAGAAAATGGTAATAAAGATACTAAGTGTTACAGTTAAAAAGTAACACAGTTAACTCTTAGAACTTAAACAACCTTTCTCAACCCCTAAATCTTATCAGGCACGCTTTTAAAATCAAAATAGAAAAAAAATTTTTTACTTACTGTGGCATTACGTAATGATGATGCAATAATACTTTATAAAATTCGCTATTTATAACTCATTTGGCAAATGATATACCTAATGTATGCAAATAACTTTATTTTACATAAGTTATCTACGACACCATTACATAATATACGCAACCACTATATAATATTATAATAACTGGTTTAATTCACGGATGCTTGACCGACATAGAAAATTTGAAGGATTCAAAGCATTTAATTTAATTTTGTAAGTCTTTCCGCTGTAAGAGCGAGCGATTTAGATGATTGACGAATGCTACTTATGAAATGGTCCCATAGATAGAATTTGTATTTATAGTGTTAGGTTAGACACAGATTATCTCACAAAACACTTTAATATATTAATAATCTTTATCGACTAAAATGGTCGACTAAACCATAAATTTTATATGTTAGCGTATTTTTCATATATGAATATTTATCTTCTAATAAAGGTTTGTGAATATATGTACTTCGTAATTATGAGTTGTTTTTTCCCCCCTGGTGCCCCCCCGGAAAGGAGGAAAAAATTTTAAAAAAAAAAAATGCAACCCCTTTTTCCCAAAACATTTCTTTTTTTTTCGCTAAAAATTTTCAATGTCAAAATCTACGAGCTAGTATAAATTACGCACATTGAAAGAACAATCTAAAATAGTTAGCATTTTTGACACACCCAAGTTCTAAATTCATGATTTACGAGTTTTAATGCAAAAAATCTGGAACAGATTGCAACTGTGGCGTTTTAGGCAAAAACAAGTTTCATAAAACGCTTGCGTGATGGACACAAATTCTACGCCATTTTATATTTGGGTGAACTACTTATAAAGTCATTTATTTACGAAATCAAATCATAATTCGAACCGGAGAATGGTATCTAATAATATGTTTTTAATTGTCTTTGTATTACGCTATTCATTTTAATTAATGTGATATAGATAAATATTGTAAGTAGTATTAATATTATCTATGCGTATTTATTACATCATTTGGTGTATAGGAAAAAAATTATTGGTGCTACAAAACGCGAACCGTTCATAGACAATTCATAAAAAAGTACATTTTCTACAAATTTACTTGTACCACTAGAAATGGAAATTGCAATAACGCAGTGAAGCACAAACCACAAATCGAAACCAACCGTGTCGTAATAACGTTTTATCAAACAATTACCTAATACGTGTTTTGTTACCAATTATTAACGGTGAAGTATTCGTAATTTGTCTCATGCATTATACAGCAATTAGTTTATGTACAACTACCATTGTACTACTGTAACTAATTTAGTAAATTCGCAGGCATATAAATGATCATTATTCTGTCTGAAACATATAATATAATATTTTATAATTAATTTTCTGCTGAACATATATCATCGTACTCTTCATCAATGCAAAATAATAATTACTGACTGGTTAATGCCTTTACCGTATGACCAAATGGAACATTTTATTAAACCAAATTAAAGACAACACACACATACACCCATACAACACACCCTGACATTACACATATTTCGATTGCCATATCACGGTAAAAATGTAATAATATGTTGCCGTCTTCTTTTGATGAGATTTTTTTATAAATTACCTAAATTGTAATTCCTGGAGATAGGCGTTGACACTGTGCTACGGTTGGAGCTACTACAGGTGTCATCGTTTTCTATTATTTTTTGATATGTAATTAGTTATTGAGATAATAAATCAATATGAAAACTTATAAGACAGTATTATAGTATAATAACTTTTTCTAATCAAGTGGAATAAAAATGTGACATTTGGTTTCCACTAGTGTAGGGTATATCATATTTACTGCATTAGTTAAAATTTGATCATTCCATTGTTCGAAAAGAGTGGTATCCCTAGTGAATCGTATTCTTCATTACGTTAATGGTGTCCTGAATGTATTTACATCAAAGAAATACGGAGATGAGGCGTTGGTGCACCTTTTCTGCACTGCCAAGTTTTACTAATTGTTGTAGCACCTAAGTATGAACAGTTAGTTACAAAACTATACTTGTGGTTATTTTTATTACCAAACTAACGCAACGAGTTCCTATAGAAACAACGAATGAGACGAATGGTGTGAGACGAAACAAATTATTTTAGAATACTTGTCAACAATATTGAAAAGGTTGTTGCTGGTTCGCTGGGTAACAACCAGTGTTTGATGTTTGACGACACTAGCATTTGACTGAATCATGATAGATTCATGGAGCCTAAAATAGATACAAGAGTTTTAACATTTAATATATGTCATATTATATCATTACTCACCATCTGTCTGCCCCAGTCTCTATCATAAAACAACCATAAACTCGACCGAGTTATACATTTATACAATGTATACATATGAATTGGCGTCAGCTTAACTGTACGGCTTAAAATAAATAATAATTGTTCTGATTAATAAGACATATCTAATTTAAAATAATACAATTGTATCTTAGTTAGTTCAAATTCTTAAGACATATTATATGATATGCTTTTCCAACGTAAATTGTCTTTCCTTTCACAAAGCAGCGTGCGTTTTGCGTTACGGAAACGAGGATGAATTGCGCTGTTAAATTATTAAACGTTATTTCTATAATAAATCAAGGAGTTTCTCAAGTAAATAGTTTTAATAAAGCGAATAGAGAGTGTGGGACGCCGGCGATGCTAACATCGATTACTTCATTTATTATTATAATCAGAAATTAATTCATTTAAATAATAATAATGATTATTCAATCACTATTACTATCGACAGTGACAAACAGTACTCGTCTTTGTTATTTAGCTACCCTAATATTTCTACTCCGATATATAGAAACGGTAAACTATATAATGTTGCAAAATGAAAATAAACAGATAATAATAAATATAATTTCTATAAGCGGGCAGTCTTTGCATAGTGGGTAAATGTGCTATTATTTTTCCAGCTGTTTGAGAATGCATTTTGTATCTTCGTACGCAATTATACTCGCTCGTAAAAAACCTCGCATATAGACTAAAAATACGTTTACCAGGAACTAAAGATACTTCTCAGAGTTTTAAAAGGTCTCTTCAAAAGATTTATAGAGTAATTAAATATAAACAATGATTCATAAATTGAATAAATAATTATAACCAAGTACCGAAACGTTTGACACGCTTGTGACTCATAACCACACAATAGATACCGTTAGCTTTCCCATCCATAAGCTTTATTCATTCAATCATGAAATTTTTTTAGAGGATACCGTTTTATCGGTTTTTATAGCGACTAACTGCGAAGTTGCAATAATAAACTATAAGTTGCGATTCCCTCGGTAAAAATATTTTTCTCATCACTAAGACCTTAACCAGGTCGAGCGGTTTTTGAGATATTTTAGTTTCGTTTTTTACCCTTTGATGCGGAACCTTAAGAAAACCCACTGTGGGTAGCAGTTATATTGTGTGTTTTTTCTGCTAACGTGTTATAAAAACTTCAGTATAAATTAGATATTCGAAAATATTATTAATATGTATAAAAATTGTCTCTCTGTGTTTTTTAAACCCAAAAAATCTTTACACGTAACAACTTATGTAATAGACTTATTTATTAAAAGACGGCGTGTCTTTTCTTACTTGTCAGATATCCATCGATCGTCAACCAGTGAAAGTCAATAAAATGCGATGAAACCATGTGAATTCACAAACACTTGACTGCGAACCTACCATTTTTACTATGGCAGAATGAAAACAGATATTCTTTATTTTACTCATGTATCATGGGCATTCAGAATCCAATTGTATAATTTAATAATGTAAAAGGTAATATATTCGTACTTTTTTACTCAGATCAAAAACCTTCGTAGATTTTTGCATTCAAAAGAGAATTGTAAACTAGTCAGTCCGGATATTTGAATAAATAACAAATGTAATTGTTGTCAATTATTGAAATGTATTTTTTAAGTTCGAGTCTAGACCATATATTAATTGATGCATGCTCACTTGCGAAGCGCAGTGAAAAGTTGTTAAATACGTAGTATGTACTTGTTAATTCATCACTTTCTCACACGAAGGCATTGTGATTTTGCCTTTGAATACCAATTATTCATGTGTGAACGAAATATAAATTGCGATGTGGTACCAAGATGTTCTTGCTTATGACATGCAGTATATTTGAAAAGTACACAAAGTAGGCCAAATTTACATCAACGTTTCCAGCATTTACCTATAGCAGCTTTGACGCGATTTTACGAAACGATACGTCAAAAACATAACCTTTAACTTAGCTAACTTATAAAATACTTTCCTATGAAGTTCGTCATAAGTAATAAAAACTAGGAGGGCGAAGATTATTCTAAAAAAGTTTAAATGAAACTTGAAGTAAACAATTTTACTTTTTATCATAAGTATTTAATTCATTAATTAATTTTAAATTAAAAGGCCGTAATGTTCTTAAAGTCTTCCAGGCTTAAAAAGTTCACCAGATTCCATTTGCCGTACTGTTTCCCTCTCTTCGGCAGCAATTTTTGCTCTAATTTTAGCGTTTTCTATGTCACGTCTTTTTTGCCTTTCTGCTTCTTCTTTTCTCCACTGAGCCTCCATCGTGCTATACAGCATTTGTTTACTAAAACCGTAAAATATACCAGCCGTCAATAAAGCATATCTTGCAGCCCTTATAGACGGTGATACGTTTACTGGTGAACCATAAGGCAACGACATTGCATTTAAATATACTTGGAGTAGTTTGATTTACCGTGTGATATACAAATTTTCAGATAATTTGTGATTTGAGTTTTGACATTGAAAGATACAATCATTTAGTATTTCTTTTTCATAGGTTCATTGAACTTTTTGGTCAAAAATCGGTAATACATTTCGGAACATCACTATTTGAGTTAATCTCTTGTGGTATATTAAAAGTGTATTACTATCTTCAGAAATAAAACTTCTTGCTTGGGTTGTTCAAGCCACGTTCTTAGTATATTTGTATTTTTTTTAAACTAATAAGTACATGTAAAAATACGAATTAAAATTATTTTCAAGGTACCTAAGTTAAAGTTTTTGTTTAGTTATTTTGCATCTTAGAAGGCCAGTGCCCGATTGCAACCAAAATACCGTTTATCTGTAGCAAATAGCAACTACCAATTTTAGCAGACTGGCGATGCGCCAGCGGGTCGCCTGGCGTAATAGCGTGGTCAACAGAACCAAACGTTTATCAAATCAATCACTCGTCAATTAATTAACATTTGTTTTATAATAAAGTTGCTTCCTTCATAAATACATTCTACATTGCCAAAAAGTAATGTTAAATATACTACTACTACTAACTTATAATTTATTTAATATAGTTTTTTATTTTATTGACAAATAAAAATACCGCATAATATAGGTATATATTAATTTTATTTCTACATTGACATTTATTGTTTTATATAGAAATGGGTCTTAACAAAGTACCTCTATATTGATTAAATAAATATTAACTGAGAATCAGTCACTAGGAAATGAAAATGGTTTAAAGTTAAATTTATGATATTGACGCAGTATTGATTAAAACTGTGTTTTATCCAAAGTATTACAAAACTTCATTTGACGCGATCTAAGGTAGTTAATAAGGGGGTAATTTAGTAAAATAGATTCCTGACTTCGTACTCGGACGATGTCAATGAATAATAAGGAAGGTCGTGACTTCGTGACGGGAGTTCAATAGCAACAAGTTATTAGGTAGGCGAAGCATGAAATAGTATATTACACAATATTCTATTGTATGTCAGATATAATTGTATCTCTATTTTGACACTAGCCATAACCTTCCATAACTAGTGAGTTAAGTAATTGTTCGTTATTATTATTTTTTGTAAGCACATAAAATTTTTATTTAAGATATATTATATAAATCGAAAAAAAACATGGGTCAGCAAAACAATAATAATTTACCATGTTATTCGGAATATAAACTTTAACACATCCCAAAAAGTGTACAAAAAAGCAGTTATCTACGCCAAATGTAGGTAAAAATTTGTGAATAAAAAAGTTGCTTGAGGCTTCTAAAAAAACTCAATACTTTGTTGACAAAAAACCGGTAATGAAACAAGCCTTTCACGACAGCGAGACACTTGCGAGTTGCGCTTCTCACACTATAAGTCTGTCCCTTTTATACGCACTGTATCATTGTAATTTTTATTCAGTCCCACTCATGTGCATTTTTCCTTTTCTGACTTCGGTAATCGGTTTTCCAGTCTTTGATTGTCATCCATTCAAGTTAGACGGTGCTATTGGCGCTATAATAAACAGTACCTGCTGTTTTATAATTTTTTATAGTTTATAGATACTAAAAGTGATACCGAAAGTTATTGGAAATATTCCATGTAAGGTTATGCTCTTATTTAATAATAACAATGTTTTTTTGAGTTTAGTGTGGTATTATATACAAACGTTCCCGTTATCGATTAATTTCTATGGGTGTGGTGTCGTGTTTGTTTACCATATAATCTCTTTATTATATAATCATATAAGTTTTTTAGTGAATGGTGTTATATTTTATATTTGCAGAAGTCGTCAAGTACTAAAACGACGACAATGACGACACCGGCCAAGTTGTACGGCAGAGAATTGTCCACATACGATGAAATCGATGTCGACGAACTTTTGTCAAAGCTGACACAAGAAGAGCTAACTATGCTCGCCAAGGAAGTAGACCCTGATGTAAGTTTTACTTTCATGTTCTATATATTTATCTCATGAACTTAATATATCAACATTGAGTTTTTAAGGTTAGTCTCACCATGGTAATTTATTCTGCTTTCTAAAATTATTCAGTTAAACAACAACGATTTATTATTTAAATATGCAAAGTAAAGAATATAATAACAATAAAGCAATATAATATAAGATATTGATTTTTTTGACTAGACTAAGTATGAAGTATTATTATAGAGTAGAAATTTATTTTATCATCAACTAACTACTAAAACATTGAGATGCCACCCAGTATATTTTAGTTACAATTTAAGAGAAGCATCATCTATCTAATTGAGGATAACCTCATCCCACCTAACAAGATGTTCAGACATCTTTAAATTAATCTAAATTATTTTTATGACCAGTGAAGTGTTAGGCGATAATGATGACTCATATCACTTTAAAGTATGTTATCTTGAGTTCTACTTAATCAACGAATAATCCCTGCCACAATTAGATAAAGCTACTTTGAATCCTTTATATCTACAAAATGCAATATATAAAACAATAAATATAATGTTTATAATCAAAGTCAAAGTTATTTTGCCCCTGGATGACAAAAATTTAATGTTCTTCAAATTTTTATACATTGAACACCTATATACAGAGTATTGTAAGAAAGCTTTGAATTTAATGGATAACAAGAATATTTGTGTAATAAAGAAATAATTTTCTCTTTCATTCTCAAACTTTTAGAAGCATCTGTTATAAATAGAACCAATGTATTACTAATATGATTTACACATCATTTCTTGATGGTATTCGAAAATGTTTTAGAATGAGATATCCTTATATGTATTTATTAAATTATACATAATTATCATGCCTATATAATTCCTTAATATTATTAACTTGATATGTTCAATCATCATCAATTTTAGGACACATTTTTACCACCATCTCAAAGGACAAACTATGCATGTGAAAAGGATCCCACTGGCCCACTGAATCGTAAGAAATTGATCGAACATATTAACAAGCAGGCACTTGAGACACCTGATAGGCCAGAGGTGAAGCCTTATGTTGCCGGAGTTGTTAGAGGGAAGAAGGTAAGCTCTATCTACTAAACATATTAACTAATTACATTCAAAATTTAATGAAAATAACAAAATAGGGCCATTTTTTCTAGATATTAATGATAAGATTAAATCCATGTAACCAAAAATAATAATAATATCAAAACTGATTTACATGGTTTGTTAGCCTCAAGGTGAGCTACTTATAGCTTGTGTTATGGGTGCTAACTCAACTGATAATCATATACTTGTATATACTACCAGACCACAGAATGCAATGTACAATGTCAAGCATACCAGAAATCATGGGACAGATGACATCAGTCTGTTTGTCTATAAAAATGAAGTATCCACAAGGAAATTACTTGCTTAAAAAATTATTTGCTTGTACTTTACTAGGTAGAAGTGATGAAGTCATACTTAATTTTTGTATTAATATGCAAATTATTCAAAGGCTTGTATTATTTACGTCCCAAAAAACTTAATAATTATAATTAAAAATGTAACATTCATGTTTCCACATTCATTTTATTTTTTCCATGTTTCGAATTGATTAGGAAGCATAACATTTAAATTGGCAAAAAATAAATATTTATTTAAAATACTTTACTTTACCTCTTTATGTTTCTTAAAAGAATTTTTGTTATTTATAAATCTACTTATAAGGTTTTGTCATGCAGTCCATTTTAATTATAAAGGAGAATAGTTATACAGTTAAGCATATTCAACACAGATAATCAAATTCTTGATTGAAATAATCATATTTTCAATAAATCACTTAAAGATTAAGGCTGTATTGTTTTGTGAAGGCTAAATGAAAATGATTCTCATGAGATCTTAGATAAAATGATTGATGTATGAATTAAAAAGAATTTATAATTTCCAGTGGATTCCACCACCACCTCCAGAGAAAGTTCGAGATGCAGATGAACAAATTACAATAGATCTAGGTGATGAATATGAGCAGGCACTCACCTCTGCTTCACAGGAGGAAATCATTGACCTTGCTGGTGAGTTATGTGTAATTATCTACTACCAAAAAGTTAATTAGAAGGTTGTTAATAGACTATGTGGGTTTTTGAAGATTTGTTATTTTTAAATGGGTAATTACTGATATGATGGTTTACATAAAACTGTGTAGGCCTTTTAAAAGAACTTCAAACCAGAGAATTTTTGTATTCAAATTTTTTATATTTTAACAGTACTTTACACTAAATTTGAGTTTGATTCACATTCTAAAAGGGGGTAAAACTCAAAAATATACATTTATCTTTATGTATTAAAAAACTAGTGGTTATTATCTAATAGTAAGTTAGTTTTAATTCTTGTTGTATACCTATTTCTTAAATTAAGGTCAAGAAGTTAAGACATCTAATTGTGGACAAGCTGACTCCTCGGTGATCACAGGCTTCTCTAAGTGCCCTAGATTTGCTATTGTCATACATTTTACAAGATATATTTTGTGTTTGGTGAAACTATTTATCCTAGGTTTTTGTTCTGATATATAACTAATATTTTATATTTGGTGAGATTTTCTCCCGTTTACATATTTACACAATTTTATACAGAACAGTTAACAATATTTACACAGAACAGTTGACATATTTACACAATTCACGCCTTCGTTACAAGATTTCCATAATATGTTTTAATTTAACTTAAGGTTTACATCAATTCAAATTTATTTCTTATATTATTTCAAGCAACATTAATATGTATCTGTATACTTTTTCAGCTATTCTCGGTTTCCACTCAATGATGAATCAGGACCAATACCACGCCTCATTACTGAACAAGGGGCAGCCCGTTGGCCTCGGATGGGATGGCATCACAAAAGCAACTAAACCGAAGGTACAATAAAATTTAAAAGTATTTATCAGTTTTATAGACGCCTGAAAATGATTTTTTTACCACCTTTTTCCCCTGTATTTAAAAAAAAATTGCTTTGATTCCTATGGAATTGATAATTATATGTGATATTTAAAAATACTTTACAGGTATACCCAATGGATCCACCAAATGACACAGATCCCGAAGATACCATCAAAAGGGTGCAAGAGAATGACCAGACACTAACAGATCTCAATTGGAATAATATTAAGGTTTGTATTTAATTCAAATACATATTTTCATAATACTTCTACAATAAGAAATTTCTGTTATATAGTAATAGAAGGAATATAGTACTTGCTGAATGTAAACATATTAAACTCTGTGTGCGTTGGTACAAGGTTTTTAGTTACGGTTTTAGAGTAGTTTTTTTAATTGTAAATGCTGTTTAATTATCAAAGAAAAAACCATACTCTAAATAAAAAATTGGCTCTTCATTTGTTTTCATTGAAACGCTTTGTATGACACGAAGTGACAGAATTAATGCTAAAAACGATTATGTCAGGCTGATCGTTGCCAAGAATGTCCCATTTTTGAAAATGGAATGAAGCAAAAACGAAACGATCGTCTACGTCTTAAGTTCTTAACACATATTTTACTTGAGGCGGGCGATTTATTACGTATTATTTTTTGAGCCCATCCCCCTTATATTCATTATATAAGAATCTAAAGGGATTGAATACACGTTTATTTATACTTATAAAGGTACTTATCATATAATTACTTGGATTTAATCTTCATCTTTATCTACATAAGAAACATCCAGGGTCTTAAACTAGGAAAGTGGGTCTCGCATCTAGTTGCTTATTTAAGATTGTGATGTTTTCAATGTCATTCCATTAATCTTAATATATATAAATCTCCTGTCACGATGTTTGTATTATACTATTTAACTGTAACTAATTGTATGTATACTATTTAACAGATTTCAAATTTAATTGGCACACGTGAGCAGTCTGGTTCAACTTTGTGGCTAGATCTTAAATTATAGTCGCAACTTTATTTTATTGCAAATTATTTGTCTATAATTAATTGACAGTCACAATTGTTTTTTTTTTTTTTTTTTAAAATATTTTTTTTTTTTTTTTTTTTTTTTTGTTGTGGGGGGCCCCCCCCCCCCCCCCTTTAAAAATTTCCCCTGGAAAAAAAAAAAAAAAATTTTTTGCCCCCGTTCCAACTCTGCAATTAAATGATGGTGCCCAATTTAGTGTTTTTACTTAATTATAAACCTAAATTCAATAACAATTGCCTGTTAACTCCCAAAAGATTCTAACAGATGTCGATACTTTTCGACTGGATTGAATAAGCAATCAATAGATGGCACTACTATGGTAAACCGAAAACGTGTCATATAAAGATTAATTTATTAACCTAAACAAAGCATACTTTTATTGTTTAAAACGCTTTCGATTATAAACATATCGCAAACACTTAAAGCTAAATTTATTGAACTAAAAAACGCATGGTCAGCTAGGTTGCATAATAAATTAATGTCCCCTAATAACTTTTTTAGTGTAAGAGATGTTTATTATTTTGAATATATCGTGTTTATTTGTTATTTCAGAATATAAGCGACGAGAAGTTCGAAAAACTGTTCGAAGGGTTAAAGACAAATACCAATTTGGAAGTCCTGTCGCTGGTGAACGTGGGCCTGAACGACCGCACGGCCCAGCTTCTGGCTGATGCCTTGGAACAGAACACGACTCTGCGGGTCGTCAACGTGGAGACCAACTTCATCAGTCCCCCTGGAGTAGTGCAATTGGTCAAGTCTCTGCTCACAACCACCACTGTTGAGGAGTTCCGGGCTTCGAACCAGGTACAAAAATATCTCTAAATTTTATGGTCAAATAAAACGTAGCTGTCAAATCATTTTTAACGTGTCTTTTTTGATTAAGTTTAAAATCCCTTCTTATTAATTTAAGTTATAGAACCTCATAGTGGCGTTAAATATGTAATTTTATAGAATAAAGTACTTACACACATACATCGTAAATGTTTTTGCATTTAATCTTATTAATCTACCCTCAATGTAACTATTTATGAAATTTAAATTTTCTCTTAATGATGTTACTTATCTTGAGAAATTTATTTTTTTTTTTTTTATAAAATATGTTTGCAAAGACATTAAATAGCAGATTATGGCAAGCGATAGAAATGGACTATTTGGTTAATCAGTTGTAAATTTACGATTGTTTATCAGCGGTCGCAAGTCCTCGGCAACAAGATTGAGATGGAAATCACGAAGCTGGTGGAGGCGAACCCCACTCTGCTCCGGCTGGGTCTGCACCTCGAGTACAGCGACGCCCGCCATCGCGTCGCCAGCCACCTGCAGAGGAACATCGACAGAAGTCAGTATCATTCCTTTGCGTTAGGGCTTATTATTCCTTGACGATTTTTATAGGTATCGGTTGGTGGCTTCGAAGAAATATTTGATCGACCAAATGCTATGTTACATTGTAGGGAACAGTCGATTATATAAAGCTTTTATTACAGTTATTGCAGCCGTGACGTTGCAGCACCTATTTGAAGATATTTATTGCAATTATAGCGATTTGAAAGCAAATACAGGAAAGTGCCAGAAAATTACACTCATACCACAGCGATATCAGTTCCATGCCATTATATAATTATCACATTCGCGAGCTAAAATAAACATTACGTACAGATGGAGAGACCATGAGGCCCGTACATCGTCATCACACGTACACGTAACAATTTGCTTTACCATAGCCGCAGTAGGCGACCCCATTTACACCGAAAACTAAACGCGGCATGGAGTTTTGAGCATGTCAGCATGCGACGTCCAGTGTGTGTCGGTAATGGCTATCGCTATTGTCAGATTGCCGAGTGCAAAAGCGCACTAGCGTGTCCCTGCGACTGCGGCTGCCTGGACGGCCGGCCGCGGTGGGCGTAGACGCCAACTTGTTCCACCTCACGCCGCCCAGCGCCGAAACACCCACGCCCACCAAAGAGACGACGGTAATACCCGTCCACGACGAGAGCGTGGAAAATACCATCCTCATTCCAGCTGATATTCAGGAACGGAACGGACCCAGCCCGACGACCACGCAATTGCCCGACTTTAACCCCAATCCATTCTCGTAAGTTCGCGGGCCTTGGCGTGTGCCTGTGGATTCGGTCAATAATGCACTCGTGTACCCGTTCACATTAACACGACGATCGCCATTTTATTGTTGCATAGTCACGTGTTTTATTCCATTGCAGTACGGAAAGACCTAACGCTCCGACTCCAGTTCAGGTTCTTTAACAACCTGCAAAAAGGCGCGCGTAGCCAATAGATTAAGGTCAGGCCACGTGGCACGATGCTGGCACGGCAGTAACATTCTTCGCTTCGATTAAAGCTTAGTGTCGATTAACTGGCAGTTTTATTATGACGATTTTCCGCTAACAGTTAATCTAAAACACTTATCTAACAGATGCATACTCGAGGATGTTCAAGTTTTGCAGGGAAAGTATTTTAACGAGTAATTTGATTTTTAAAGGGTAGGACAGTATAGTTAGGCAAAAGTCGGTGAAAATGTTTGGAGCGTTTGCTCGAGCCGAGGTAGCCGCGGGTATTGGGCGGCTAAGCACTTCCAGGTGCCTCCAGTACAGGGGTTGTTATCATTTGAGTCCAAGAGTTCTAACTTTCACGCATGACAGTGACACTAACTGAATGTCTGAATGAATTCTATGAAGCATGGTTGTTGACGTTTTCTTTAGTGTGTTTTTTTTGTTTTCCTACGCTAGCAATTATAACTTGGCTAACGAAGGGGTGATAATGTTAAAAACGTACGAAACGCTGGTACGTATCGTTTGATTGGCTGTTCCACGGGGCGTATGTATTCGCGTATGCTACGTGCGCGATCCGTCGTTCCGTTTAACGCAATGAAACGATACGCGCCATCGTTGCGTTTCGTTATACGTTGTCACCCCATTCAAAATGTTATTTGTTTAGCTCAAGTGATATTTGGTAGCCAATTTGTCTGTACATAAGCCCTTTCAATGTGTGTGTGTATGTATTGCAGTACGCCAGCAGCGACGGAGCCAGAATAGCGCTTAGAAGACAACGACACGTGTGGTGAGTTACAAAACATGAATATAAATGAAACTTCATTAAATGCGCTAAATATTATCAAACTATAGAAAACTGAATACTCTTAAAATGACTGAAATTTTAGAAAATTTTACAAAGTCACAATATTACAAAACAAATTGACTTCCTTCAATAATTAGTTTTTAATTCAGTATAAAAATTTTCGCTTCCAATTAATCAATATAAAGGTGTTATGAACAAAATAAATTTTGCAGTGCAGTTAGAAAGAGATAAGATATATCGTGTCTCTTATGAAATAAAAGTTAGTATCTGACTACAAAGGTCTAATACACTTACATAAAACTCTTTTCTGGAAAAACTATTGAGAACGTATTAATAAAACACTAAGGACACTTGCACATGCCTCGAATGATTAGCATGAGTTGTGTACTTGTTGCCTTTCACACAAAATACTTCACACAATTTAATATTGATTGGTATAAGTATTTTAATGACAAACTAAATAACCTTGGCGATTACTTGAAAATTCATTCACTTTTCAATATGAGCTTATTTTAATGGTGGGTGTAATTCGTAATTCTTATGTCGCATTTAAATTGTACATGTTCGATCACTTATATTTAAAAAATTAAAAATAATTACTATTATATATAATGGATGACAATATTGGGACAGCCTTTTTTTCTTTATTTAAGATAAAGAAAAGTAAAGGTAGGTTAACATATAGACGACAATACAAACAAAATAACATATCCTTATACTATTAATAATTATCAATGTACTTGCACAGAAGTCGTCGAGGGTTTATTAATAACGAATTTATTTAAGGATAATAATAATCCAAGAAAGTGGGACGCTGAGCGATAAAATTTTTCCAGGTGGCAGGCTTCTTCGCTTGACCCGATGCACTCGCAGTCGTAGCTACGTTGTGGGTTGGATCCCGTGAACTCGAGTGAGACAGATATATAAACACAATTCGTACGCATCAGTCCCTTGTCCCGTACATTTTTACATTATAATAATATTTCTTCAGCATTGCACACCTAAGAATAACCGGTTTTTAAATTGTGTGTTTGTGTCTCTGTCTTATTGGCTAACTCGCAGTCGCTGCCTTTATACTGTTCATATTCTTTGTAACTGTGTAGTTAATTCTGGTGCCGAAAGTCGCGCTTTTATGAAATATGCCTTACGCGGTTGCTATAGTCCTTCGTCTCGCTCTGTCAAATGGTGTATACGCTGTGATGGAAAAGGACTGCTTTTTGTGTAATGGCAAGACAGACGACCCCAATTTGATTGAACGCCTGTGCAAATATAAAACGCGTGCTTAGGGTCGTAGCTGTCCGTATGCGTGCGTTGGTGCTCGTATATTTATTTCTAGCTATTTTTGTATGTCATTTTTAACATTTGACTACACAATGACAAAGATCACATGACAGTTGTTTTGATAGGGAATGTTTGCAACAAATTTTACGAGTTTATTTCTAACCGTAATAACTAGATGGCAGGTCCGTCTCTAGAGGTATTGTGGTAACAAAATAAAACCGTATCATTTGTCTATGAATGAAAGTATGTTTAATAACTTTTAGCGTTTTAATGAAATTGTATTAATTTTATCATTTTAATGAAATTGTAATATATTATAAGTTTACATTCCGTTAACGCTTAACATGCTTCTCTATTAAGTTTACACACAAATTGATCAAATTTCGAAATATTGTTCGCTAACTGTACAAATAATTTTTAATACGTTTTTAGGGAAGCATTGTTCCGCGTCAACGGAGGCTAAGTTTATTAAAGTTTTTTAAAGCAGTAGGTCTATATTCAGATTCATCTAGTTACTTTCTAGTTAAAGTCGAGTTATTTCAGGCTTTCAATGTCGGCTTTGTAACCTTTAACTTATTGGGAATGCTATTCGTTGTAACTCTATGTATATTAGTAAAGGATCCTAGCATCCATAACGTTGTGATAAACATCCTTTTTCCAATAAATTGCTTGATTTTTTTTTCTTGATTTGGTTTTCATTTTTGTCAATTAAAATGACGCGTAGATTGTATTGTATATGAATTTTTGTATGTACCGAAAATAATATTTAATGTAATGATAGATTTTATTTATACTTTTGACTTAAGCATTTTGATTCAACGACAACCTCGAAGTAGAGTCGCAGTTCTGTAGTTTGTGACAAAATGTAATAAAAACGAATATACATGCTATTGTTTTATTTAAATCCCGAGACGATCCAATTGATTTCAGGTCAGTATGACCTTATTACGTAAAGTGGTTATAGATATTTATTTCTCAACAAGGATTACAAAAATCACTTAAATGAGACATAAGTTTTATTCTAAGATTTATAAGACATATTGTTTAAGAAGTTTCTTAAAGATATTCGACGAATGCACACTTCTACTACTTGGTAAGCTATTAAAAAGTTGTGCTCCCTCGAATGCTTTTTTTCAATAATTGGTTCTGGGTTTAGGCAAGACCAAAAGTCAATAATAGTTTTCTGATAGTCATTTTTATAGTATTGTCGATCGCCATATCGTTCTAGGTTTTAATTTTTCGACTAGTCATACTCAAATAGGACGAAACTTTTATCACAAATCAGGAAAATATGATTGCACACTATATCTTTTGTATAAGCAAAATAAATTTACAAAACCAATCGTGACTATGGGTTACGTAATTCAAACCATAAAATTTATAATAATTTTATTTCTTTCGCAATTGTCCATTTTTTATCAGTAATTGCTGACAAGGATAATGACTTAATAAATATTTATGTGCTATATATCTTATTTTACCTCCGGATAAAATCTTATAAAAATGTTTCTATTTACATTCTAGTATCGCTTGTTTGAGTTGATTGTAGTGTCCAAGACCGACGAAGCTACCATGAATACAAAGAATAAAAATAACGACGAGCTATATCTGGAAAAGGTAAGGTAAAAAATACTATATACTTCTGGTGCGAGGATGAAAAACTCGAGCATTGTTTATTATATAACATTTATTTTTCAAATTATACAGCGAATAGATTAAGAGACTTCAGTAGCTTATAAATATAACATATCTTTATTTATAGCGACAAACGCAATATAGTTATGACTTATAGAAATTGAAACTGACGGAGTTCATATTACGACACCGTAGACAGGTATCAAATAGATTCTGTATTTGAAAAAGAAAGAATGGGAAAATAAAGGACGGCCGAAAATTATTTAAGGGTTTTTGGATTTTAGGAACTGTTGCTGCCTTACACTCATTTAATGAAGGTGGGAAACAAAAACCTGCGTAAGAAGATACCTCTTGCTTTCAACGAGTGGTTCAAACTGCCTGATGAGTTTGCTAATAAAATCGTCGACATAGTCGATATGCTTCATAATGGAACTCTTTTGTAAGCATAGGTTTCTAAATTTGTGAAAACTTTTTTTTGTATAACATAATTTAAGTGCCTGTACAATGACTTGCTCAATAACTCTTATAAAGATATCGTAATAATATTGTAGCTATGCCTTTTGTAATTCTATACAAAATCAAGTATCCATCAAGCTCAAATAGATTTTGATTAGGTATGATTATTCATACACATCAAACTTCGTAGATGTGTGAATTGAAGTGCGATCAAAAAGCGATATCAAAATTCTAATAGACCAATTTGCTAGCAATACTCCGCGAAAAAACCCTTAAACACTCGGGCGTTTCGCCCCGACACCGGAGCATCCTCAGGATGTTGCCTCTACGAACGCTGTACGTAATTGGTCTATTAGAATTTTTATACTATGGATCTCCCCAAAGTAACGCCTAATTCTATTGATTATAAAAACCGACGAAAAAATCAATAAACCACATTCATCCTGGATATACTTAGTCGATTGGCAAAATGTTTAAATTAACCCTTGATTATAGAATCGATGACATACAAGACAACACTCTTATAAGACGTGGTTTACCAGCCGCTCACTTGGTATACGGGGTTCCTCTCACGCTTAACACGTCACTGCATGTTATAACATTGGTCCTGCAGGAATTGTTGAGTTTAGGAAATAGTATGGTAAGAACGCAATGGTGTCAATTTTATAATATTCATTCACTGATTTATCAGTAAATATTGACGGACGATTTGTTCTCATAAGTGATTAATCTTAGCATAGTCGTATGAGACGTTGTATTTAATAATTTCCAGGCACCACAGATATTTTGCGAATGTTTCCTGGAAGTGATTCGAGGTCAGGGAATCGAAGTTTATTGGAGGGATAACTTTATATGTCCCACTGAAGAACAATACGACAAGATGAATATGCAAAGTAAGAAGATTTGATTTTACAATTTAATTGCAAAATATTCTTACTTACTTTAGAATTTCCAGTAATGTTCCGTTTAAAATCTTTCCAAATTTCTTTTTTTCATTATTCTAAATGATGCCTGATAATTTGTGATGTAATTCTAAATTAGGCCTCATAATATCTATAAATTATTTTTAAAAGAAAATAACTTAATTTAGTTACAATAGAGAATATTAAAAGATTTTTTTTAGTTTAATCAGACAGTTGGGCACATAGCGAAGGGATCGTAATTTGTTCAGATAGTGCAATTAAAGTAACTGAGTACTAAATGCTCTCTTTCCGTGACTGATTAAATTATACCAATTATTTTATAATCATTTTATTGTCAGCTGTTAAAGATAGTTTTTTTGTACTTAAAACTAGTCAATTAAGTTAATATAGTGGCTATTGTTATATTGGCGAGGAAAACAAAGCGATGTGTTACCTACTACTAGTCTAAAACTCGTGCACATAATTTCTCATTTGTCGATTAATATTTTTAGAAACCGGCCACATGTACCTGATTTCTGTCCGTCTTATGCATCTCTTCAGCCACAACAAAACTGACTACAGTGATCTTCTGCTGAATATAGGACTGTACTATCAATTGAGAGACGATTACTGTAACCTTATACAACAAGAGGTATATATATTATATTTTCATTGGTTGTATCACGATTCTCCATATTCATATTCGTTTCCTCACAAATCCAAAGCTTCCACACTATAGAAGTGCAAAGGTTCTTAAGTGATTTAACAATAAATAACTGATAATTGTTTGCTGATAATGTATATCAAGTTAAGAATTGGATTTGTTGAGATGCTAAAGCTTATAAGTACCTGCACAATAATAAATAATCATATTCTTTCAGGCATTAGAAGAATGGCCTACTGAGGAGAATAAAAAGGTAATTTTTAAACGATTTGAAAACAAACGAGATTTGACTTGTATATTGTTTTATTTTCAAGTCTCGTAAATTTTCATTTATTAAACAATTTTTCTAGCCTAAAATTTTCTGCGAGGATATATCAGAGGGAAAATTTTCCCTACCTATAATTCACGCTGCAAAAACGTCGGAAGGTGAAGGAGTTCTTCGTATCCTTTTCAATGAAATCTGGTTTGTTACATTGTGTGAATTCACAATGCCCGCTACGGCTGTTGGGCAGAAGGAGATTTTTATTTTTTCTAAGAAATATTTAAGCACTCTGTGCACTCTTGTCGGTCTAAACAACAAAATAGGGAAATGTATCGCAATTGTCAGAATGCGAGCAACTAATACAAGACCTCTGTCCCTTTCAACATGGAAAAATGGTTTTATAATCCTTGTAGCATGAGTGCCAAGCATTAAAAAAAACAATGCTGAAATCCAGTATTACATTTATATTTATTATATATTAGTAGAAGGATTTCCTTAACCTTAATTGCCAGATATACTTCGCCAACGTACTCGTGACGTAACGCTGAAGAAGTTCTGTGTGTCTGAATTACAAAGATTGGGAAGCCTAAAGTATACATACGAAAGACTTGTAGACCTCGACAAATATATAAGGGATGAGGTAAGGAACCGGCAATCAACCGTAGAAGGGACACGAAAACAATATTATGCTAGTTTCAATTTCAGTTACAGAATGACGCTTTTCGTTTGATCAATATTAAAAATCCGTTTGACCACTCATAATCGGACGCAACGCCTGTTTCTTGTTTTTGGAAAAATAATTTCAAGAAACCAAAATTAGTTCGAATAAAACAACCAATAAGTATACAATTACGATTAAATCATTGTAATTTTTATGGTTTATTCACATTTTAATTGGGAGGAACAATAATACAGAGTCATTTGTAAAATCACGATACAACAAGTATTCATTATTAAATGGCACATTTGATTGTACACTTTATTCCCCGTTCGTATAACTTTTCTGGAATCCAGAGAAGCACCCATATTTTCAAGCTATAACGTGTTAACTTTGATTTCTAGATAAAGCGGTTGGGAGGAAATTCAGTACTAATATCTGTTATGGATGAAATGAAGTCTTGGGCGTAGAAAAGTAAAAGTAGAACTCGAATTTTGATGGTGTAATATTTTTAAAAATACAGTTCAATTTAATTTCTAAACCGTAAAGTATAAGGTTTTATCTCATTACAAATAAATAAAAGTAAATAATGTTGTTTTCTTTATTTATAAATCCCATAGCGTTTTATACTATCCCATAACTTATATACTATACACATAAAAAAAGATTTGCCTCGAGTCTAACGCTTCCTAGATTTGAATCTAAGAACATTAAGGGCCTTATAAGACAGTCTAAGACATTATCAGTATTTTATAATTAAATCTTATCTGTATAAGTGAGAGAGAAGAGTGGTTTTTTTGTTGACCCATATTTCAAGTCTCTGTTTCGATTTGAAGAATTATTTTTGTGTTGGATAGTTCATTTATATACAAAGGATATTCATTCATATAACTTCTTGCTTGCGAGCGTAGCGGAACATTAATGAAACTGCTATATATATACTATTAAGCCGCGATGAACAGTTGATACAACGTACGTACCATTTTATCGTAAAGACGGGCGACAGTGATTGCACTTATTTTAAATTGGAAATAAATTCGTTTTTAATTTAAGTGAAATGTTTATTAAGTGTCTTAATTGTCTCGTAAGCAAATTATTGTCATTAACAAATTAAAATTTACATGAATAGTAAATTATATGTAAGTCGTTCCTTAATTAACTTATGTACCTACTTTTTAACACCTTCCCGTTTTAAGAAAAACACGCGTAGAACTTATATTGAAAATTTCAGAATATTTTTTTTAAACACAGTTTTTTGGAAAATATACGTAAGTATACCTACGATATCTCAACACTTACCTTCACTGATTTTGTTTGATTTTTTTGTCAGTGTATATTTCAAGTTTTTGACGGTAACCATCGATAATGCACCCTCAGAAGTTTGTACGTATCATCGACAATAGATAAAACTCATTCGCCCAGTTTTGCGTATAATGGTATATTTGATTTACTTAATAATGAATAACGGCTAATTAGAATTCGAAAATATTTTGCTGAAGTGATTTGCTAATGATGAATTAAGCTTTTAATAATTTAAATATAAAAGATAGACGTTTCCCTCTGCTTTCAACAGTTCTGAGTTTGTTTAGAAAGTGTGAACATTATTTTTAATAACTTTATCGCGTGTTTCAAAAATGGACAAATCTAAGCAAAATGGATCGAGCATCTACCGTGAATCATATATGGAGAAGGTTTGTTTTGATCTTATATCACTTATTTATGTATGTACAATGTTTAAAGTCGTTATATTAGTAATATTAGTATAATGTACACGAATGTTATCGATATCTTTTGCTCTGGTAGGATTATTATGACTGTAATTTTGTGAAACATATTCGACATTGAGATCATCAATGGGCCAGAATACGGTGTGTAGTATTTGATTATCCTTTAATTTGATACTTAGTGATGTAATGTGTTATATTTCGGCATTCTATGTAGTACCAGAAAATAGGTTCGACGAAAATGTATCACGTGTTTTCTATGGATTTTTCAGGAACTGCTGGCTCCATATACCCACTTACTTAAGGTTGTTGGGAAACGCCTAAGAAACAAGATACCGATAGCGTTCAACACTTGGTTTAAGCTGCCGCAAGAGAAAATCGACAAAATCATGGAGATAGTTGACATAGCGTACAACGGAACACTTTTGTAAGTAATATCTATCTTTAGTACCTAAGTATTGTAATTTAGTAGTTAAGTTCACAAATATTTACATTAATGCCGGGAAATCTGTCTAGGAAGGTTATGTTTATGGTGAACCTGTTCTGTCGATTTTTATCGTCAGTTAAATATTGTTGTAAAAATGGGCAATTTTTTTACTATAGACGATAATTTTTAAATGTTTACAGGATTGATGACATTCAGGATAATACATCGGTGAGGAGAGGCTTACCTTCAGCGCACTGCGTGTATGGAATACCTTACACTCTCAATACTTCTCTCCACGTCCTAACCATTATGGCACAGAAGCTCCTAGATCTACATCCTATGGTAAATATTTATCGATAAATTTAATGATCTTTAACAACGGACTATCTCGAAATCTGCAGTTGAACATGCCTCACTAGATCAGGGGTAGTTATTTATAATGCGAAAATAATCTCATTCTGGTTAGAATAAAATCGAACATAACATTCATTAAAATGAATGTATCCATAGTGATCCAACAAAATCTTTCAGGCCTCAAAGCTGTTTGCTGAAAACTTCTTAGAAATAGTTCGTGGTCAAGGCGTCGAGTTGTACTGGAGAGAGCATTTCCTTTGTCCAAAAGAAGAACAATATTATGAGATGAACAAGCAAAGTAAGTTAATATACATCTTGTTATAGAAAAAGGCAAATATTCAAATTTGTACCGTAGATTAGAAAACATTATGTTAAATGTATGCTCGTTGTAATATAATCCTGAAAACTTATATATTTATTTAAAAAGCCGTTTAAAAATTAGCCCATAATGACTAAACCCGATCACGTTCTCGTCTACGTTCATAACAGTGTATGTTAACATTACTTACTATGGTTTTCAGAAACTGGCCACATGTTCCTGCTATCTGTTCGTCTGATGCAGCTCTTGAGCAACAGTGAGAATGATTACACAGATCTTGTTCTGACCATCGGCTTATACTTCCAACTGAGAGACGACTACTGCAATCTCAAACAACAGGAGGTAATGAAAAAAAGGAAATGAAGTTTGTTCATATTTTTTAAATCCGTATAGCTGTTTGCATATGGATTAATAGATTCTGATACAATTTTAAAGATTTAAGGTTCATACTATCGTTGTTTCAGGCTTTAGAGGAATGGCCATCTGAGGCGGGGAAAAAGGTAATTTCTTTTAAATTGACGATCACACAGTACCTACAAAATATGACACTGCAAAAACTATATAGCATGCTACTAGAGGAATTTTGAAAATTAAATAAGAATTATGTTTATTTCAGATTGCGACAAACCTAGATATATATTGTGAAGATTTAACAGAGGGAAAGTTTACATTACCAATTATTCACGCAGCTCAAACATCAGATGGCGACGCTGTACTCAGTATCCTTTTTATAATAACTAGACTTTTACGATATCAGAACCTATTTTAGTTTAAAGTGTTTAACCTGAACTTTAAAAAAATGGCGAGGAAACGTCAAAATGTCACATTTATTGTTTTTATTAGAATATACGTAGGCTATTACGATAGTAATATTGTGTCATAATTGCGAACTATTACAAACAAACCGTAGCAATATGTCCTTAACAACAAAAAGATATTCTACGGCAACGTACTACTGACATCGCTCTGAAGAAGTTCTGCGTAGCTGAACTGGAACGTTTGGGCAGTTTGAAGTACACCCGCGATAAACTTGTACACCTCGACAAACATATAAGAGATGAGGTAAGCGCTCCACATTTATAAATGTTTTATTTTTTATTGGCAATTAAGATTTTATGAAATTCAATTTGCACTTTTGTAAGAGTCACCTTATTTGGAAACTCCTTTTAACAATTACAATTGACAACTTAGTACACCTATAGAATGCTATTTATGTTAATCCTGATCTTAGCACTATTACCCTTATTTAATAATTTCGGGTTATTTAATGCTGTCGGTATAGATTTATTTAAATCATTTATTTTCTTATGGTTTTCACTATTAGGTAGATTTCAATTTATTCATGTACGAATTATTTTACAAAAAAGAATTATTTTATTTGCTGTATCTAAATTTACACTTACTGTCAATTCCCTAAGGAACGCCGTAATAAACATCTAGGATACTTTTTTTAGTTACATTCTTGGGATTTTGTTGAAAACGAAATTGGAAGGAATTACTCGTTTTAAGCACTTTTATACTACTTTTTTAATATTAATATTTTTCCGTATTTCTTAAATACAGAATTTTTGTGATTTTCAGATCAATCGTCTCGGCGGAAACCCAGAATTAATTGCAGCCATGGATGAGTTGTTAACTTGGTGATCGTTTCTAAGAATAATAAATTATGCAATAATTAAATAGTATTTAAAGTATTTTTTTGTTTAATTAAACAAGAACCAAATTCAGTAGACTTTAGGTAGTGAAACTGATTTAACATCTATCAATTTGGTATTGTATTATTTCAATTTAAGTCATATTAGAAGAACTGGATCAATGAATTTATGAACTTTATGATATGAATTGAAGTTCAAAATATATTTAAGGTCTGGCTTACTAGTTATGATTCGTTATTGAGGTAATTTGAAAAAAAACATCTACTTCCCTTACTCAGCATATTTTCTCTCCAGGTAGCATGAAATCCACCTGGTATTTCTTGTGTTACCATCAAAATATACAAAAGTTACAATAATTTGTATTTCTCCAATTTGATGTTTATTAACCAGGAGCTGCTTTATTAACATCGATAGTTGGAAATAAAAAAAAACACCATACTAGCATATGATTTAATCGCAATACTAAGTAACTACAATCTAGTTAATATTGTCATTGTGGAAGACATGTGTCAATGTAAAGTAAAAGCAATTTGTAATAATTTGTATATTTAATACATATTCACCAATTCCATTTATGCTTAGCCAATCGAATCCTGTATATTGTGGTTTTTTGAAAGTACATATTTCAGTGGCGCTATGATGATGATAGCAATCATCCCCAAGCCACATTCCTCATTCCAGATATATCACAAGTGGGCTCTTATTTTGTCCAAATTATCCTTCAGTTCATTTAAAGTAAACACAGTATTATACAATAACAAATAGATACGTTAAGAAACTCCGATTATACAATAGTGTCACTATAATCTATGGCCAACCAAATGTTTGTTTGGTGAATATAATTTTCTTTGCTTGGTTAAACCAACCACATCCTCGGCTATGTTCTTCAAAAAATCACAATGTATTACCAAATAATACTAAAGAATATAGGGAATAACAAATACTAATTAAGGTTTATTTTATAATGCATTCCCGCTTTTGTCAACGTAGTATAATAACAATGGTAACTTATCTTGAACAAGTAACCTTTAAGCAAAGTTATAAATACAGTAATTACTATATAGGTATGATACGAATCTAACAGTAAGCGGAATAGAGAAAACAAATACTAGATTACTAGATACCTAGATTAATAAACCTCTATGGGTGTATACGCAGCGTTTTACATATTCACCTAAATTGTTTGATTAATTAAATATCTTTATTATGACAGTGATAATAATAACTTTAATGCAGAACTGTTTTCATTTAAGTGAAGTTGATTATTTTCTGTGCATTAAAATGTTAATTCATCATTCATTTGTAGACGAGTGAATTGTATAAAATTTATAGTATTTAATTTAAAAAAACGTAACAAAATCACCGATAAAGCAACTATTATTATGATCTATCATATAACTATAATTGCACATCAGTACCTAATATTAAAAAAGCCCAACAGAAATAATAATTAATCCGTCTTTGGTACAGCTTAAAAACGTTATTCCAACAAACATGGCGGCCGTTTGCGTTGCCATGGCAACACTCGAACGTTGCGGCGTGACGTTCCCCTCTATTTATCCTAAATAATTCTAGCAAGTCCATAAATGCCACCGATAAGTAAGTACTCAAATTTCTTCTATCTAGAAATATGTACTTAATTATGAAAGTACCACTAAAGCTCATTCAATAGTTTTTGCATGGGAGTTCAAGTTTTGTAATTATATTTATATACGAAGTTGGGATAACTCTATAGGCACTGTTAATAGGTCCATATTATACATAAGACACTGGGAATATTTAATTAATTCTTACATCAATAACTGCATGGCTACTCTGTAATTGTTCTCGATTAGAAACCATAAACAATTTCTATATGTCAAACCAACTTTGATTTTATATGGAAGAGGTACAGGGTACGCCTACTGATATTTTATATTCCAATTTTGTTTCGGTGATTAAAGGTAGAGTATACATTATATAAACTAACGGAATGTATATTGTATACTAAAGAACGCATCCTTCTGACTAGTGTATTATGTAAAGTAGTAATAATTAATGCAAATATTAAAATATCTACAAAAGCCGCAATTGTTAAGTACTAATTAAGTACCTAAACATGGATTATTGAATAAACTTAAAATCAATTTTAATTGTAAATGCGTAAAGCGAATTAAAAAATTATAAGTAACGCAGCGGTAAATTGAAGATCAGAACTTGTATGTTTAAAAATGTTTTAACGTGTACACCTGTCCAGTAGTGAGTTCATTGACCTCTTACCGCAATCAAATAGTAAGCATAACTAAAACCTACATATTAGAAAAAAATTAAATTCATCATACTAGTAACATAACGTCTTAAGCGCCCTAACAATCAAATACGATGATACTTTACACAATTGTTACTTTTGTTTCCGAGTATGAGGATTCCATTTTTGAAATTCACACATCGTCTATAGAACACGAATACTTTCTATAAAAACTTTAATTGAAGATCTATACTTGCCTACTCTATGGTTAAGAAAAGATCTATGACCTTTGCTGCGAAATATGCGTTTAAATTGATGACGTAAATCAAATAGTCTATTTCTTGTCCGACTGCCAGCTTAGGAGCTCATCAAGTAATTCTTCCAAATGCGGATTCCCTCCTAAACGAGCCACCTGAAATTTCACAAATCTTATTTAATCCAAGAAATATTTTTTTACTTTGAATCGAATATATCGAATTCAACACAAAATACTGGGTGGGTTTCAACAAGACTTGAACCATATAAAATAAAAAATCGTTTAAATAAACTAACATGAGCTTAATAGCTTTTTATTACATTATTATATATACAAAAAATGAGTAAAAAAAAAAAACAAACTTTAATAATAAATTAAATTACACCATTACTATTGATTTTTATCCAAACATTAACATGTCAATTCAATCTAAATACAAAAATATCCATAATTATTCAATTCACATAAAATCTTAGGTAGTTTTGGTAGTTTTCTAAAATATTTGTTACCATAGATACCATTTTAACATCGCTACAGTGGAACTAACTTACTGCCATGTTAGATAATTATTTCTTACTCGGCTTCGAGCATTGATAGACGTGTTACATTTGGTGAGATTAATATATATAAATCTCCTGTTACGATGTTTGTCCGCGATGGACTCCTTAACTACTTAACCGATTTTAAATTAAATTGGCACATCGTGAGCAGTCTGTCCAACTTAAGAGATAGGATAGCTTAGATCTGTAATTATAGTCGCAATTTTATTTTATTGCAAATTATTTGCTCTATCAATTAATTGACAATAACAATTTGTGTTAACTCACAAAAATTTTAACAGTTGTTCGATACTTTTGACTGGATTGAGTAGGAATTAATAGATGCACTGTATGGCAAACCAAAAGAAAGATTAATATTAACCTAAATAAGGCATACTTTTATTGTTTAAAACGCTTTCGATTATAAACATATCCCCGCACACTTAAAGCTGATAAAACTGAAAAAATTGCTAGAAATCACATTTATGGCAAAACAACGTTTGCCGAATCAGTAGTATAGTATATAGCTATTTTTTGCGATAAATGGACTAACCTGCACTTACTGAGATTTGAGCAAATTGAGAATAATGCAAATTGTTAGCAGATTCTTCTGCAAAAAGGTATATAAAAGATTACCTCAGCCCTCGCCTCTTTGTCCAGGGCTATCAGGGTATCTCTGGAATGCTGGAAGCTGCCACATTTCTCCAGTAGTTTGATGCAGTACCGTTTAACTTCCACGTCACGCGTGCGTTGGCGGAGAATGTCTGATTTTTACTTAAGGTTTTATTAAAAATAGACAAATCACAACCTTTTAGAGTTAATTTCCGAGTTTAAAATTCTTCATTTTTTAATAAATAATTATCAAATAGTGCATCTACTTTATGTATTACTGTATTTACGCAGTTCAATTTACATGTAAGTAATTCTGTTTTTTTTTTCAAATTAAATGATTTCCCTCCATTTTTTGTCACTAAACAATTTACAGCATCTTGTGAATATACTTTTTGAAGCACCTGTACAATATTTTGCCATTATTTATTATAAATCCCAGTTTCCATAACATTATTAATTATAAAAAAACTTCTTGTTAAAATGTCATAGATGATATCAGTAATCAGTCAGTGCAATCTATGGTTTGTAGTTTAAAATCATAGACTATAAAATATAATAAAACTACTTTTAGCTAATACTTTTTGGTTTGGTCTATTGTGCGAAGATCGAAAAGGCTATTGATTTGTGTGTTGTGCGTTAAAGTGAAAGTCACTTGAAAATACGCCAAATATTTATCCCATATTTTAAATGAATATAGTTGACTCAAAATGAAACATATACATACTTTTCCTATTTACCTAATAGACACCTTAAGCCCTTAAAAAAAATATATGTGCTTATAGATTATAATAAATGTATACAATTAAAAGGATACGCAATACTTGATTATCATCTTCTTGGTTTCGGATCGCGTGAATTATCGGGAAACTGAATTTTCCCTCCGTCAGATCTTCACAGTAGCTTTTATTTTCCGAGTACTGAAATATTTAAATAAATACAATCAATTTTATAATATTTATTGAGCGGAAGAAAAATTTAATTAGCGAATAGTAAGCAAAGCTTATATTAATAAAAACTTTTGAATCTGTTAATATGAATAATCTTTTATAATTTCAGTCTACCATAATATATTACTTCTCATTTAGGAATATCATTTTTGTCAGTTTATTTATTAATTTATTTTTATGCACCAATCTCATATGTAACTGGCTTGTATTGTAAAAATACAAAACCCTGGCGAATAGCTAGTCATATATAATCTATATGAAAAAGTGACTACCTCTTGCAAGCAGAGGTTACAGTAGTCATCTCTGATCTGGAAGTAAAGTCCAAGGATAGATGAGAGCCTGCTGAAATCAGACTTGTTCTCGGAGAAGAGCTGCATCAATCGTATGGCCAGCATAAACAGACCTCCTGTCTCTGTAATATAATAAATTGGTGTAGGTAGTAACTATTTTCACTATATCACAGAAACATATAAATAAAGTGCAATTAGAGAGATCTTTAATTTAAAGCAATTAATTTATATAAATAAGAAAAGGAATAAGATTGCATACTTTTCATAGTCATCTCTTTATATTCCTCCTCAGAAGGGCATTGAAAATTATCCCTCCAGTATATCTCCATGCCCTGACCACGATGAAGTTCTAGTAACTGCTCAGTGTATACCGTAGTTGCCTAAAATATATAAATGATTAAAACTCATGGATTGTAACACTAGTCATTGGCGAATCTACTTAATATTAATAAATATTTTCAATTTATTTATTTATTAATAATTGAATAGTGTTTCCAATTTAAATAATAACAATAGTCAAAATTTGATACTCAATTCTCATCTTAATTCTGAAATTGCTAAGCATTGGCATATTTGAACTTTATGAGATATAATTATCCTATATAAGTGGTGGTAAATATAATGTCATAGTGTAAATCTTAATTTGAGGTAATTTTGACATAGTAAAAACAGGATATAAAATCCATATAACACCATAATATTTATTAAGCTACCCTAACTTTTAACTTGAGTAATCAGATCACTCTTCTACCCCTGAAGAATGTATTCTACACCCTAGGACAGTACTTCCATGTTATACAATATAAAGTAAAATGGGGTGGAATGGAAGGAGAAAATATATTTTATTGTAATTCTTGAATTGAAAGGAATTGAAAATTATGACATAATTGAATTTAAGCAATCTCTACTTGATTGAGTCCTGATTAAACTTGACTTAATATTATCCTGAAATCACTTATAAATGAATGTCTGTAGTAATGTGAGTAAAGATTATCATACCAAAGGATGTCCCAATTTCAATGTCTTGTCAAGTGCAACTATCATGACATAATTAGCTGCATTAATTGTACTGGCCACACCATATATAGAATGTGCTACTGGAATTCCTCGCCGCAGAATTGAATTGTCTTCTATATCATCCAGACTGTAATTTTTTATTAAATTCCTGAATTTGTGTAGCTTCAATTTAATACATAGTTTGGTTTGCTTTGAAGGGCTAGAAAATGTTACCTTATTGGCTATTAAATGTCATTGTAGAAATAATGATTTAGGAATGTATGAATAATGTTACTAATAAATGAACATGTACAAAAAACATAAACAAAGGATTAATTATATAATTAACTTTTTAAGCATCACATGCAGAACAATAATATTCAATTAGTTGATAATTGCAATACATTGTATGACTATATATAATGTATTGCATTTTTTTTTGTACACTAAGTGTAATCATTATTATACAATTATTGAACTAATTATAAAAATCATACCAACTAGGAAGTACAGATTAGATATAGGTGCAATTATAATATAATAAAAAAATCTATATATCCTATAATACTATTTATTTTCTAGAATATGTATTAAAAATCCTAAAATTATTAAATATAGTTAATTAAGGATGAGTAATAATAACAGACTTTACTTACAGTAAACTTGAGTTATGCAGCATTTGAACAATTTCTCCAACAGCCTTTAGTTTTTCATCACTCACCCGAAGCCAATAATTGAAGGCTACAGTTAATTTTGAACGTATCTGCTTTCCTGGCACTTGTTGGATATATGTGAATGGCAATAAGAGTTTCTGTTTAAAAAATTAAAATTTTATTAGTTTATAATTAAAAATAATTTGGCATCTTGAAGGAAATACAAATAATCTCTTACCTCATCCTGAGATAAACTGCTTTTCATCAGAAAGTGCGACATTATTTTGAACACAACAAATTATGACTAGCTGAATATTGTGAATAACTCCTGTTTGTCAGTCTTGAAAAATGAAAATATATTTCCAATGTTCTAATTCGTAAATTCACTGCGGTAGGGCTGGGGCTAACTCCTCAGTGAACACTGCAGAGATATATCGGGTTATATATAGATTACTGTACTACCGAGTGAGGCTGTCCTGTGCATCCAGTGAATTGTGTCCTATTGGCTACTACTAGTGGTTAAATTGAAGTTTCCATTTTTCACTTGCGCAGTGCGCACTGTGGTCAAAATGCTTAATTGTGATTAAATAGATTATGGAAGTCAACTGTTAAAAGGACTTCATTACACATATTTACATCATATTAAATTAAATTGTACTAAATGTAACTATAACTTATATATGCTAATTAGTAATTTATATTCGTTATTCAAAGTAAAATCTTTGATCTTTCCAGCATCAGCTATCAAGCTTATTTTTACAAACTATTTAAAAAATTAAATTTTGCCACAGACTCGTAAAATCGAATCATTCATAGAATAAAAATGAAAGTACTCTGAATGCTGACGAGCTTAAATTTTCAATGGTTTTTCCCAAGTTCGGAGTGTTTTCTGTTAAGACGGTTGCATTTAGTGCAAGATGTCTTCTTTGTGGTTTTTCTTTTTTTGCAGCCTAGCAACTGTTCTTTTGATACATTTTTCATTATATTATAGACATTATAGATTAATAATTAATATTATGAAAAATAATATTTTTTTAAATTTCCAATAGGGAAAAGAATAAATATGGAAGTATAGCACTAAGCGAGGATTACCTTGATAACTATTAGGTCATAGACAAGTTCCTTGGACTTAAGGAAAGCCTTACCTACTTTGTTCATTTTCATAAGTCAAAATATCTTATCTAAGGCCTTTTCTTTAAGAAACTGCGACTACACCTATATGACATCAAATTTTAATTAATCCTTTTTTTTATTGATTATGCGAATATACAATTTACATAAGCACGTTTGACATTCATCATTACCATAATCCAGTAAATAATTGAAGTTGTTAGTTAATGTAATAAAATATATGTTACGATACTTTAGTAGTTTCATTTAATGTAGCAAAAAACTCAGCAAGAACAACATAGTTATTTATTGAAATGATTAATCCATTGTTTTATAACAAGCATATTATGATTAAAGTTAAAGCCGCATATTAAAAACGAAGGCCGCACATCTTAAAAAGTAGTAAATTATTCTATCTTGTAATTGTCTGTTAATGTAATGTATTTAGATAGGTAATAGGTTATAACTTATAAGCGGCAGAGAAAATATTCTTTAATGAAATTTGGATGGATTTTCAAAGTTCGTGTGTATAGTATGAAAAACTTTAAACGAATGAGATGTCAAATTTAGTAAGCCACAGCGTGACATTTGTTAAATTTGACAAATACATATAAATTAATTTACTCGTTTATTATACAAACATATTCGTTTAAAATATAAATGTCATTGTCAATTATTGATTATTTTTAAAATGTATTCAATTTTGAAAATTACGTTAAAAATTGTTCAGAGAAGAGATTAGAGAATTGTATGCTCATATGAGATAACATTTAAGTTTTAATTATTTACGTAGTCCAACAAGTATTCCACTATTTAGAAAGGCCTAAAGTTTCTTTGCGTGGATCGAATACAAGGCTTGTGGATGTCCAATATCATGGCAGTTCAAGAAGATTGGTCTTATATCTAACTATGTCCGCTAGAAATTATATGTCGGCTCGAGAGAAAACTGTACATAGAGTGAATTGTTTACCGTACATTAGTCAAAAAAAACAATCTCGTCGTCAGGACCTTTCCGTACTCTCTGCTAACCCTTCTAACTTAAATAGAAATTTAGTATACTCGTATAACAACTTTGCTGGTGATAGCTTTGAACGATCTGGAACACCATATTCGGATTTCCTTTCAGAGAGTGAGACTGGTAAGCCAAAATATCCTGATTATAATATTTTTGTACGAAAAATTTACGTCTGTTAATCAATAAGAATAATCGCACGAATTTAAAAAAAGTTACATTTAATAAGTGTGTCAGATACATGAATTCCAAAAGCAAGTAGTAAATTTACTTTTAGGTACACCAGACTTTCATAGTGAGGAAAGTGATAGCAGCGCTGGATCCATTTTAAAAAGAAATACAGCAGAAGTTACAAGAATATTAGCTGAAGAATGGGAAACAATTGAGAGAACACTTTATAATGAGGATGGTGAAAAATCAAAAAGACCTGAAATCATTGAGGAGTGTCGGCAATGGCAGGAGTTGCATCCACATCTCAGGTATAAATTTGTACTGTCAGATAAGATATAGAAAGACATAAACAATGCTAGTTTCAATTATGGTATCCACTGTATATATAACATTACATAAGAAAGCGCTGGAAGTAGTTTATAATTTTTTAAATCTCTTCCAGAATACTTGGAAAGGCAATATCTATACCAGATAAAAGATTACACTATCGACAAATTGAACAAGAAGAGGTTATTGCAATGCATTATAGTGACTATGAAGAATTCAGTGAAAGTGAGGAGAGGCACTCTCAGAGTAGCACAGATGTCACCCCAACAAACTCACCACGGACATCAACAAGTGACATTCCAGAAACAAAACTTAATAGAGAAAAAATATCATATCACACTCCAGAGATAAAATTGTTAGATACATTTAGTTCCCTACTTCAAATTAATCCTATACACATTAGGAGTCCGTCACTCAAGAAAAAACAAAACCAAACAATACTCAGGTCAGATATAGCATCTTCAAAATGGATGAAGCCACACAGCCCAGATACATCTTTAAATTATGGCAGAAGCAGTGCAAAATCCTACATATCTTTAGATTACATAAAGAATGTAAATATGAATTCCTTAGATAATAGAATAAATTCTAGAGTTTTAACAGCAAGATTAAGAGAGTCATCTCTACAACCTTTATATTCACCAGATTCACATAATGGAATGTTTAGGTATGGACAACAACTTAATTATAATGTAAGAAAAGTTTCATTACCTCCTTTGTTGCGAGAAGATGAAAAGAAAAATATGCTAGTTGGATCTGCTAAGAAACAGATTAAATCTAGAAAGAACAGTACTAAACATCATCTGGATCGACTGAAGCATAATTGACCAAGGTGTTGGCACAATTAAAATCCCTATTTTCAGGGAATAATTTTAAATATAAAGTATAAAAATTCAGGTAATTGAAATACATTAAGTTGTCTTAGCCACAAATGCAAAATTCCATTCATTTGTTAATAAATTTTTTAAGAATAACTAAGCTTATGTGCAATTTGAGACGAAACTGTACTATGAATATTATCAAAAGATATAGGGATTTTGTTTAATTGTATATGTGACATGTCGGTTTGGTTCCTCATGAAACAACAGTTGTACCAAAAATTTTACAGCAGAATGTTGGACATTCTTAAGCTGTAAAATACCTGGAAAGTGTGTTGTTTGGCTGTTGTGCTAAATTTTAAATTATATTCCCTGCAATACTTTACACATTTTTATGTTTGTTTAATGTATGCTGCTTTTGTAAATAGAAATTTTATGTAAATAAATAATAATATTATTTAAAAATTATGTATATTTTTTGCCGACATGCAAATAAGAAAAATTAATCGTGGAAATTTAAAGTAGTTTAAGGTTTAGTAAAAAACCATAGTCCACAATCCATAGGGGTAACCACAAATAATAATAAAAAACCCTTCCCATGTAACTTTGGAAAGCAAATACATACAAACTCCATATAGTACATTGTACATATATTTATTGAATTACTTTTGAAGCCATAAATGTGCCTAATTGATTTGCAGGTAAAACCATCTTTGTTTATAATTAATAATTCCGCTATTTCGAACTTTTCAAAAATTCAAAGATATTAAATAATCGTGAATTATACGACATTCTCTAGTACCTAGTAGATTTTTATATATATTCAATATTTTCGTAACTAAGCGAAAAAAAAATTGCAATTCGAATTTCTCCTTTATTATTATTTACCTTTAGTTTAATCTTATATGTAAAACAAAATAGTTGGGAATAAAAGGTTTCAGTTTGTTAACTGTTCATGCTGAGACTACGGCTTAGGAGCTATATTGAACAAAGCTTGGGCATAAATCAAACATCATATCAAATACAAATACAGAATTTATTTGACATTTACATTATTTGCAATTTATTAACAATCAACATCAACAATATTAAATAAGTTCTTGTGGTGTGATATATATTTCAAACAGTCAGATAGTAATGCCGGCATCGTGATTTTCGCAGTTTGCATCTGCTTAATATATTAATTTGTGTGACATTAGTGTAAAATGTGTTGCGAGTTAGCGATGAGGCAATTACAGCTAAATTAAAATTAAAATGACTCTTATGGCCATATGTCGACTCTTTGAATTGTGTTTGGTCCTCTATAAAGGACTAGATTCTTGGTGAGTATTTTTGTTGTTGTTTAATATCTTTATTCGTGTTCAAAGCAGTTTTTATTGTAATTTTTGAGTTTCTTTCGATACTTTTAAAAGCACGGTATTAACCTGAAATTGTAATTTTTACAGTTCCAAACGAAAGTAAATTTTAAAGGTTAAATAATCCCGAATGATGTAAGTATGTTTGAAATTATTCATGTTTATTTGAAGCAAAATTATTAAACAGTAATTTGAAATCTAGCAAAATAATATGAGATATAATTTGAGACGTTAATGGTGGCGCTGTGGAATGGCACGTGAAGGTTTTGTTTGGCGCTGGTGACACCAAGTCTTCAAGCTTAGTTAAGATGGTAGCATAATTTTATCAATTTTGGACTTTTTCAATAGCCTTCTTCAATAAAATGTTTCTTAGCCAAAAGCCCACAGGTGTACACCAGGGCCAATGTACAATAAAGGGCAGCGTCTTACAGTCATAGCGAGAGCAATATAATGACATTAGTTACTATTTTATATATTTAATTAATAAAATGTTATAATTTTATTTACCTCACAGCCATCATTATATATTGATACTACGTTAATTAGAGAAGACTATGCGTGTAACATTACAATAGATGGCATCAGCTTACAAAAATTTGACTAGCGAATATACGTAGAGCGATTAAGATTTTTAGGTATATACGTATATTATGATACATAAAAAATTTAATCTGTTCTAAAAACGTTAACAACCTCAAGCTATTAGCAATAGTCAACAATGTTGTTAAATCTAGGATTTAATGCACACTGAACATGAATCTACCTTATATATAGGCATTACGTGATTTTGACTTTTACTTGGATCGTTAGTAGCAGTTACACTAAACAGGAACTAATGTACCAATCTTGAAACTAAACCGAATTAAATTATTACTTGCATACGAAATGTGTGCGTGTGCACATTAAAGTGACGAAAGAATTTGAAAAGAAGGCGATCGTGTCTGAAGATTGGCACAGTATTATTGAGCCAAGGGAATACTTGGTTACAATAATAATGTTAGAAGAATCGTGTCAATTCACCGTCGACAGATTAATAAACCTATTAGTTTCACGAATAAAAGTTTAAGTTGGTCTACCCTCGAAATTTACACGCAAATTGGATTCGTAATAGTTTTTAGATGTAAGTACCTAATTACAGTTATCATAACGAAGTCATATGCCACGAGTCACATACACGTTTAAAATTACGTACGATAATCTCAAGCAAACACACGCAGAACATTGGGCTATATTCTCTCTCGTTAAGGCGATTATACAAATTTCGACACTATTTAAAAATGCACACCGAACCACCTCTATAAACTTTTAATTGCGATATATATCTGTAATGCTGTATAAAAATATTAAAGGAAAATCGTCATTTTATAATTAATTAATAATCTTATTTAATAACACGTAATTAATCCAAAATATCTATTTAGCGTGTATTTTACATTTTTACATTGAGACGTCCGAACTCTATTCTTACTAGCATAAAGCTATGCCTAGTTCACAACAAACTACACACGACAGTATCCAAATGTTAACTTTAAAGCAGCCGTAACTATTTTAATGCGAAGGAGATGTGGAAAAAATTCTTATGTAACATACAAAATTACGTACGACTATATACAACATACTACAATAATTACATTAGATATCGATTGGTGATTCGCCGTAACGTACCTAATCCTAGTTTGGCGGCTATGGGCTTCCTGTTGCATGCATCTATCCCAAAAGTCAACAATCCCAATGGTCTAGTTTGCGATGACCCTTTCAATCACTTCTCATAGTATCGTTGGTAAAGCTAAATTAATAAAAATCTATCGTGCACAACCATCTCAATGTTATACAAATACCATCTCTTACATTACTTATGTTAATTCATAAACGCGTGATTTTGATGCAAGTGATTTTAATAGACTAAATTCTCTTGTTAGAATTGAAATAAATTCTCTTGTAAGCTCTAAACATGAATGATTCTTAAGTATAAATCCGTTTTAAACGAATAAAACCTTAAGGGTTTCCCGCTTCTGCGGAGGAGTGCAAACATGTCCACAACGAGATCCGGTGAGCCTCAACGTCTTTGTACTTTATTTCCCTAGGGTATTTTGACTTTTGTATGGACCAAGGCGTATTACAAAAATATGGCAGTATCATTCAATTCCTTTATAAACAAATGCAATAACTCCCGGACATACATACAGTACACACTTGAACGAAAAAGTTACCTAATTAGGGCCGGTATTATCGACTATTCTAAATGAAAAGCTACATCATGACAAGATTATACCGTGAAAAAAATTATGACGTGTAAAATCTACACGTTTGGGATTTTTGACAAATTTTGAAAATGTGTCAGTTTTTTAAAGCACGTGCATAAATTTGTCTAAAATCCTGTTTAAATATGCTAGAAGTACCAAGATGTTTAACGATTTACTAGATGAAGAATGGTTCACAATCTAAAATTAAAAATTAAGTGATACTAATTAACTGCTACATTTTGGTTTCAAACTTGATTCACGTAATCGCACCAAAGCTTTGTTCCACGCTAACAGTTAATCAGTACCTCTACTTATAACATCTAAAAAGTTCTAGACTTTGAAAGAAGTCCACAATCGTCAAAGCACCCGGAATTAACACTAAATACACCGCGGGCTTCTGAAGCCATATTTAACAACGTTTCGAAAATAATATCACACTTTTAGCATCAAAATAACACTTGCATTTATTTTCGTATCGATTGTGAGCACTCGCAAAAGTTAAGTCCAGTTCGTTACACAGTGTGCAGCGCCAAATGTCACGTCCACTTTGACAATCCCCGCCCAATTAAAGGAAAAATAAAAAATAAAAGAAAATAATAAAAATATTATATTTATTAAAAAGGTGAAATCTATGGATGAACGAAAAATACATGTGCATGAGGATAAGCAGAGCGGATACAATTATTACCTTTACCTGCGACCATAAATAATATGCAAACTACCAGAGTGCATAGAAGTGAAACAAGCCTTATTCTAAATTCAAATTTTCAATTTAACTAAATATCAATCACATGAAAATGACTTCAGTCGATGAGTATAAATGCTTAAAAATATTGAAACTTACATGAGTAGCACGTATTCTATAGAATAAGGAATGGACGTACTAATTATATGCAGTACCTTAGATTATCGGATCTTGCAATTAAAAGTTTAAAAGGTCAACTTTGCAGATTGTCCCTAGTGTCCAGCAGATTTATACAGAATTCAAAGTGTCTGGTCTAAACCTAACGTATACAACATCGAAAGCTAGCTATCGTTTGAATCCTGTCTATACCTGTTCCACAGTTCCGTAGCAGTGCGAAGAAAAAGCGGGGGAAAGGTATAAAGAAAAGTGCACTGCCCCTGGTTGGTGAGAGAATTGAAAATAAAAGGCAAAAAATGTTAATTATAGTATCGTTAATAATAGATGATGTCACACAGTCAACGGTTCGAATCTCCCAGGCTGAAAGTGTGACTTCCAGCTATTATAAGCAAAATAATTAACATTTACGGAAAAAAGGTTTTCACAGAAGTCGGGTAGGATTGTCGGAGTGTAGTGCGACGGTCCTACCGGCCGGTACAGTCTAGTTACAGTACATATCCCAACGCAACGCGACTCCCTCCAAACGATTCATACGTATCGCTATCTCGCTTATTGTGTAACAAAACGAGCGGGACAGTTTGACAACGTCATCTCGCTCGTTACGCTACGAGGCGAATGAGACAGCCATGTTTTGACCTGTTGTACGTGATTCTTCCGAACACTTCCGTCTCTATGTTCGTGTAGTATGAGTCGTTCGTGTGGAGTGAAACGTTCATCCCCGTGGCTCCAGCCAATGCTGGGGCGAAGGGGAGTGAAGGCTGAGGGCTGTACCGCGTCTAGATGTAGGAGTAGGGCCCGTCAGTGAGGGCGCTGCACAGCAATAGTCAGGAGGCGTCGTCCTTGGCCCCGGCTGAGGCCGCCAGGTGCGACGAGTGGTACTCCACGCCGGGGTCGAATTGCATCAAGACGAACACCTGGAAATTATTGTTTATTTTATTTGTGCAAAAAGTGCAAAAAGAATGCGAATGTGAATCAACGAGGCATCTGTATCTGTAGGTTTTTATCTGTATCGGTGGTACAGGCAAAATATTTGATGTGCTTTACTTATCTGTGGTGTATTCTTACCTGATCAGTAGGCAGCAAGCAAAAATCATCAGGAGGGTTCGTGATGACGTATCGCTTACTGGAGGCGTCACATGATGACGAGGTGTCTCTAAACCGATAGAGGCCGATACACAGCATGCCATACTTTTGTAGCGCCGCGACGAAAAGGTCTCCATACTTGCCAGCCTCGCCGAATTCGGCTAAAGGCCCATTGTACAGTGAAATTTGACCTACGCGGCAACGATCCCTGGGTGATGAAATGCTTTCTTAATTCTCATAATTTCATAAAAATACCCAATACAATTTATTAAGAGGGAATCCAGAAGACAAGATAATATTTATATTTTGACAGTCATTTCGTAGAAATATTTTAATATATATAAATCTTCTTTTTTTTGAAGTATATACCGAGAAACATATATGCTACTGAAGAAAAACAGCAAATCTATAAGTAAGACTTGGATTATCAAAAGATGATCATTATACACCTATCATCTCCTTTTAAGTATATGTACCTATCACATGACAAAAAGAAAAAATCGTTTCCTACTATTTCATCTACCTAAATGACCGTATAGTAGTATAAGAAGATAGAATAAGTATAATTGGTACCTGTTTGCTAAACTCTCCGATGTGGAATAGCCGCCCCTGAGGCCTGCTCCTTCCGCGAGAATCAGTTCCAGTTCGGGCGTAGCTCCACCAGTTATTAGCGATCTGATTAATGTCAGGGCGTTTTGGTTGAAATACGTCTGAAAACATTTATAGTTTGTGTTACAAATTAAAGAGAACCTTATCATTTAATACATAATGTTTTTTTATTTATTTAATGGTCACTCGTTTCCACCTACTGAGAATCGAACGCACATTTCAGTGAATTAGGTAAGCAATTCATAGATTTTAGTAGATTTGTGCATAAAAACAATTTATATGATTTCATTGTCAAACAAGGTATTCGTTTATGTTTCACGCAAGTTAAGTTATTGACATAAAATATGCGGCTTTTTTGCGAACTCAACGCAGTCAAAACTGCATACGAAGGTACAAATGTCCTTACCTATTTTTAACGTTTGTAACAATGCAAGTGGTGGTGTCATACTCCATTCATGGTAAGATCAATTTTGGTTTTGACATTGTGTTCTATATACTTACGGTGGACATAAGCGAATCTAGCACACTGACAGCGAAAGCTGTTCCACAGGCGAAAGGCTGCGTGAGGTAGAGTTCAGTGTCAGGGTCATCGTCGTCGTCTTGGTCCAGAAATTGCACGTTGCTGTCATTAACCAGCTCTGTGGGTCAAATTTTGATTTATAGATGCTGTTAAGAAGAATTTATAATGACTATGATTTCATAATATCAAACTTTATATGCCTGTTCAGAAAGGAATATTCCCTTCATTTTGTTTTACTGCCACCTTATAAAACTAACCCGTAATCATTGGCACGTTAGCTCCATAGACAGAGCCTCTTCGCTGCAGCAGGACAGGCGCTGGCGAAGCCCCGGGCGGGGCTGGTGCAGCACTCGAGCCGTTCACACCCGCGCTTAGCACGCCTATCGTATCATCGAAGGTCATGGCCTAGACGCCGAGAGAGAAAAATTTATATACAATTTATTCTTATTTTTTGAATAATGCTAGATCTTTTAGTGACTAAAAACTTTTAAATTTTTAATTAACAGAATCAAATGTTACTTGCGGAAGTCCGTAGTTCATAATTCTAAAAAATAGCGACATTGAGATTTGAATTGAATAGAAAAATAACTCCTAGATGCTCCTTTTGAGGGTCAATTTTGGTAATAAATTGGTCTAATAGTTAAAATTTTGTTCCGTAACGGATTATAACGTATGCATTTTAAAAAAATGTGATATTATTTAGTAAGTAATGTTGTCAAAAAATTCAAGAAAAGGTTAATAATACTTTAAACATTTTTGATTAATGGTGTATAAAATCAACAAACACAAACAACAAATTAATTCTATAATTTCTTTGAATAACATGGAAAAGAAGCTAAAAATAATTTTAGTAATAAACCTTTCTAAAAGCCTTCAAAAATGAATATATCAGATTCTATAGATAAAATGTTACGTCACATTAAATTGAGTAGCTAAAATATTTTGACCTAACAATAATTTTGGTTAAGAGACACTCTCTCTTCATGTATTGACACAAGTAATATGACCATTTACGAACCTTGATGTTCAACGAAGCCAGAATAGCTTCCTTGTCAGCCAGCGTCGGGTCATCATTGGATGGCACCTTCGCTGACAGGATGCAGCACATGTCACACAGGTTCACATTCACTGCACGCAAGTCGGCCCGGCTTAGCGGTGAACCCTGGACATACACACATTAAATATCCTGATGACATTAAAGATGAAAATGATGTAGCGAAATGCGAAACTCACGTTCAAAACAGATATTTTCGGCAGATTCTGCAACATCTTCCACTCTCTTCGTATATAATCAACACTGCCCACAATTACTACGTGTTTTAGTTCGTGGTAGTGAAAATTTGAGGCACGTAGCGGCATCACCAGGTTTCTAAGACCGATTAGCGGCGAATCCGGGTCCGCGAACAAACATACCACAACGTGACCATTTAGTACTGTCATGGCGGCTTGGTTTCTATCCTAGAATAATATGTTCAACTTAAATAATTCGCGAACTCAATTTCACAAAGGTAGGTGTAGGTTCAAAATACTTTGTACATTTCAATTGACCGCCTAGAAGGGCTTTAACAGGTTTTGCCAAACATCCTGATTTTTAACAAGGTAAAACATATCTCTAGTATCGTTAATTCAAAAGTCTTCCAGAAACATTTGTGTAATATTTAATTTTGAAAACCGCTATGGGAAAGTTTTGCTTCAATAAGAACCCCGATTTTTAACAATGTAGTTTGCCTTAACACAATTTTCTCAGTCTTTTTCCCAGGCTTTAGACCTAGGATATCCTTAGCTCTATGGATTAACATTTCACTCAAACAGATAGAAAGTAGAAAGTGCAACAAAATCTTACATAATCTCTACCGGAACGTATCCGACCTAAAATATAATAACGTTTTAATACTTACTAATATACAATCTTCTAGATTTCTGGCAGGACTCCAATGGAACATTCCAGTCGAGTCATATTTCATTTCAGTCTTCTCGAAATCGAAGTCTTTTGACTGGTCATCTGCCATACCAGCTGGCAGACTTACTCCATTGCTGTTCTGATTCCCACCACTAGACCGACTTGTGGGCCTGCGACATAAGATGTTTTAGTAGAGTTGCACCAACAATTCTACTCTAGAACGTGCAATGTGTAAATTTTTGGTACATTTATTTTTAAGATCTATCTTTATTGTCTGTGGTTTCATCCAATCCTTATTAAGGGTGAATAAAATTAAAAATGTGAACATAAATTGTAATTTTTTTTTATCCACCAATGTTCCAAAAGTATAAGTCGAACAAAAAGAAATTTCGCTTTCGGAAAATCAGTAGAAAGAAATATGCGAAAATAAGATAACTCGCATCATAATTGTGCATGAGCATACTATAAACAAAATTAGCGGTGTCTTGCTCAACTGTGCAAACTACTCATTTATAACTACGCTTTACATTGCGCAAATAATCGTCTAATATATCCATGCGGAAGTTCCGTGCTGCTATTGAGTGCATACGAACTAAACGATTTCTCATCCAAACACAAGAAATGAAAGCTCTAACGGACTACAACTACTTCAAACTCTCTTTAACTACGGAGTAAAATAATTGGAAAATAATTTCTGGAATTACATGAGTTTTTTCACTTCGTAGGCAAGGTGATAGGCCTGGTAATTGGTATCTTGCTCTTGCTGATTCCTGTAAACAGGGTCAAATATTCTCCAATGGTTTGAGGAGCCTCAATAAACGTGCGAAGAGTAGACCTAAACGCTAAACAGTCATGAAGTATTTCGACTCGGTGCCGTGCGCAGTGCATCGTGCCAATTAATTCACGTATTAACACATACATTGAAATTCAATTAATTAAGCGCCATAAATAAAGGATAGTATTTGTTTTTATACATTTAGAGCTGACATAATCGAAATAAATTTAATTGGGAATAAACCATAAAAAGCATTTGACATCAAGTAACCTTAGTTGCGGGGATTGGAATTATATGGGTTACGATAGTTGGATTATAGTTAGACCCGATGACGTTCGAACATTTATTGCGAAATATTTTACATGTACAAATTCTTCTTGGACATAATTTATACTATATATTTACGATTCCACAGTTTAACGTCTAAAATGTTGAAAATAATGAAGTTAAAATTTTATTAGATTTTACAAGATCTGTGACTTAACCAAATAGTGGCTACAATCTAAAGCAAACAAACAATGTTATACAAATATTTGAATTATTGCTTGAGCCGATTTAAGGCTTCAAAATATCAATTAAATAATGATTGTCATATATACAATTTGGCTCAGTCACAGTAATTGTTCATAATTTCACTAATTAAAGTTAATAAGAAATATAATGTAAATCGGTTTTATTTAGGAAAATTTAACTTACGTATCAGGCGGAGCTCTAGTTACGTTGGGCTTAACCTTATTCACTTGTCTCGTGGTGGTGGAGTTCATGAGCTGGTTAGCCATCGGGGAGAGCAGCGCTGTTGGGGCAGCATTACGGTGATTGCGATTTATTACTGAAATTGTCATAAAAACTTTTTGCAATCATTTCCAACTATAAATAACCTCGTAATGGCAACTCGTATTTACTGTTGTATTGAACATTCTTAATTTTCTAAAAAGTTCTGTCGTATGTTATCATAATTATAATAGATACTGCTTTAAAACAAATAAAATACGTCTCAACACTTAAGAATAATACTTACAGCTAATATCCTCTCCTCGGTCTCGGGCAACTTCACCTGAACGTTAGAAAAATAATTAATTTCTGTACACGAGTGTAAATTAATAAATTCAATCATGAAAGGTCAAATCTACGACAGAAGCTCAACAGTGCATACAAGAATCAATGCAATGTGTTGCAAGCCTCGACGGGGTAGCAAACCGAATGATTTACATCCGCTGTAGAGTTTATCAAGAAGGAAAGGTCTCTAAACTTTGGAACAATTGCAATTTAATAAAGTGTGCGGAAAAAGAAGTTGCATCGTGATACATACTTCACCCCTACCATTAATTGGACCGGGATCATTTTAAAGCAAACCTTTTCTGCGGCTCTCCCGCCATTTGTGCTATGATGCATGGGCAAGCTATGTGCGTTACCTATCAAGCTATGGGCCAATGATACAAAATAAAAAACCACTCAGCCCTTGGAGTCTGAGATGTACCTCGAACATGGACCTTCTTGGGCAACTCTGGCGGCGTGAAGGTGGGGGGAGGATGGTGGTCATCTGCAAAACATTAGCACATATTCGCATTCCTTACAACACTCACTGGTATACACATACACGTCATGGTCGAGTTCGCACCCCTGACGACTCAGAGAACGAGATTAAGATTTCAACTTGGTCTTATAGTGCCATTGAGGTTCTACGAGGGACCAAGGTAAAACCAGTTTCACAACATTAATTAACACTACTTTTAGTATATTTTATTATAACATTTAATACATGCAGCATGCACTAACGTATACGTACTGAACAAGCGTGTGCACTAGACCTACGGTATAACATCTAAACTAATAAATTAGCTATTAGTTCTATTTATATTTCTGTTATCTATTTATACTTCTATTTAAACTATTATGGCAGATTGCTAGTGAAAGGGAAATGATAATGAAAGTAGATATGATTGAACGGCGATATTCCGACTATACTAAGGTTATGATGATCAAATTGTACTTAACAATTGCAAATACCATTTCGACGTAATTTGATGTTTCAACCAGTTAAATTTTCTCAGGATACTATCAAGGCGGGACCAACTAATTTAGTATTACGATACCCTACACAATTAATAGAAATTATTCGTAATCAAAGCACAAAACATTAAATAAAAACTAAGACGTTACAACATCAACATCAGATAGACTATGCACAATTTTAAATCACCTAGATGAATCGAATTGAAATTGTATTGCCATAAACATTAAAATATAATATCTCCCGATAGATACATCGGCTAATAGACATCCATCTAACTGTAATGCACATAGATAACGATACAAGACAAAACGACAGACGATATCATACAGGACAGGGCGACCATTCGCCCACACGACATTTACATAAACTTTACGTACTTGCCCGACCCACCATCTGGACGGCTCGGACGCCCTTCCTGAATGTAGCCACTGAACCGGGAAATAATTCAAAAACACAATTAATTTTTGTTTAGAACGGCGTAGCACAGCTTACATATAAAGCCTGTTTGGGAAAGCGGTCTAAAGACTGTCATTTTGTAATCCTATCTATGGTCCGCTTTCTATTGTTATGTTATAGCCATATCAGTAAAGCGAAACCAATGTCTGTGCGCCCTCTATGTATGTTATTTTAACTTAAGTCCTACCAAGCGCCTGATTTTATTGGTGTTGCAACGCTAAACTAATTGCGTGTCGCCTGTGGGTTAGCGTACTTTAGCTTGACGATGTTAGTTTGCAAAAAAATATTAAGTGACGGCATTGGCAATCTATAATCCATTCCGTACCGTCAGGAACGCTTCGATATGAATTAAGATTTTGTTTCACCATCCCGGTCTGCATCATCATCATTCCGACATCTGGAAAAATCCAATTGCTAACGGCCTGTTCGATTCGACGGAGGTTTCGAACTTGGCAGATTCAAGAAGTATCAAGATGGCGATTTGAATCTACCAGATTCAAGGTGAGGTGATGAAATGTATTTTGACGTTAGTGACTCATTATTCGCACGGCAAAGTTGGAACTGCTTTACAAAGTCTTTGTCGTTGAAAGCTCACACCTTGGACTCCGATTTAATCGTTCTGAGACATGCTTTCGTGGCATCAGTATCGAACTAAGTGTTTGGGGTGATGGTGCAGTTTGCATTGCGGTTTAAGTCTACTATTCAATGTCATGCATATTCGGACCGGTTTAAAAGTGCATCATATCGATTTATATGCTAGCTTGGAATGCTTTACGGTGCTGGTGGAAGATGTAATCGGATATAAATGTATGATGCACTAATTGCTGATATAGACAGAGCATTGAGCAGAGTTCCGTGAGGCACAAATGCGTTGCATGTTCTCATACCGCGAGCGGACATACACAATGATCGCTAAATAGGTGAATGCACGGATCAGAATGCCTTGAAGCCGATCCATTTTACGGACGCAACAACACTAAAGCAACGCAAAATTATATACACGAAAATAATTAGAAAACGTTAATCTGTATGTTAGGTGGGGTGTGCAAGTTACCTATGTCGGCTCCGACCTTCCGCTGGTGCGCGGTCACTAGAATTTTAGCCGAATATTATTATTTTCTCGCACACAGAAGTTACAAGAGCGTGTTAAGTGTGTTACAGCCAAGAGACAGTAACATTTAGTGATTGTGACTCGACAGTTGTTTTACTCCAGAAAGTATGTCACAGTTCATTAAATCTATCAAATATCACATTAAACGTTATAAAAATACGTAAAATAGAAGTAAAATGATCTTACAGTTTTTGCATTTGCACTTTTTGATGAGTGTTTCGTCTTTAATATCTTCGTGGCACGCTTTGCAGTAAAACCACGCCCTGGAATTGAAATAATTATATTTATTTTATGACGTACTATAACGTGGACAGGAGTAGCCATTACAGGGCAAATGTCCTTGATTCACACTCAAGGTGTATGTGTATAAACATTGGATTCTTGGAAAACATTTTTTAAATTCTCTCCCACATAAGCTATAACTATGCCAGGTCCTATGTAGGTTTTTAATTTATTATTTACTGAAACAACTGAAAAAACATCCAAAAGTACTACTGAAACCTACCGAGGGGTAAACCCTTTAACGAGAGGTTTAGTTTAAGTCTTCACAGCTCTTATCCCTTAATAATATTATAAGTATATATTAGAGAAGAATAAACACAATTTTTTATAAATTTAGTTTCAAATTATCATTTACATAATAATGCATAAATATCTTACATTATATCATATTTTTTCTCAACTCTGTTTATTTTTAGACCTACCTTTTAACCTCATCTGCGGACTGCGCAATGAAAAACCCTTGTGTATTCGCATGTATTTTCGCATTTCTAGGATTTATTGAGATCTTACTGTCCGAACCTTCTTCGCCTTTGATCTCTATTGCCAGAAGCAACAACTTTAACTTCGTAAAGCAAAGCCTGGAATATATGAAGATTATGCATATAATGAACGAATATAAGAGAAGTCTTCAGAAGTCTGTCAGCCTCTTAGATATCGGTACCAAAACCCAACCAAGCTAACGATTATTAGTACTCATTTGCCTAATAATACTTGTACTCAATTACACAAAGCGACACCGGTTATCAAAGACACTGCTTGAAGAAGTAAAATTTAGTTGTAGTTAATTATGCGGAATGAAATTTCAATATTATTTTTGATTCCATTTATTACGTCGATCTTGGGTTTCGGTTTATCTATAGATATAAAAATGATGTTAAATTGTATTCAGTTGTACGATATGTGAGATAAAAATAAGAACAATTAGATTTAATATGATATTAATGATATAAAATCATGGCAAACAAATTACAATGATAAAGACTCACTAATATTTTTATATTGTGTACAAAATTATTGATCCTAATACTCTTCGAACATTGACAATAGCATTCATACGGGGAGAAATCCTACGTTAAGTAAAAGAAAAACATACAAAACATAATCTTGATATAAATTTAATTACTACAACTCCGTTCAAATGTTCAATAGATATCATCCTAAATATAGTTTCTTACTCGCTTGCTTGGGCAAATGTCATTCCGGTGAAGGATGTGGACAGGCTCTCTGTGTACATCTCACATCCAGTTCCTTGCAGGTAATCGTTTTGCCATGCCTGCGTGTCTGGCGACTGGAAATCAAGTGATACTATTGAAGCTCGTGCTGTTAGTATGCCTAATAGGACCTATATTCACGTGAGGATGGTATGCTAGAACCGCAAGCTATAGGATCCGAGCAAAAATAACTTGATCCAGGATTGATTTTTGCGCGGATCTTGAGACAGGTTCGAAGCGTCATTGGAATAAATTTTTAAAGGGATGTCATTTCTGTTTCATTCTAAAGGTGAGGGAAGCCGCAAAGTCAATATCGAAATAAAGCCTAATTTACATTTCGGGTGGTAAATTATAATATAATTTCAGATTCGTGTTTTCGCGAGGTCGATTTGAAAAGAACTCAAAAGCTTCTTAACATTGTAAGCCACATATCAATTTAGTAAACTAATTATACGCTCCAGTTTTAAATCTAAATTCGTACCTAAATGAACATGGTTATGTAATTAATGATGTCACTTGAAAATGTCCGCGAAAATTTGTTTTTTAAAGTCAACTAAATATTAGTTCGTGTGAATGCTCTAGGGTAAAAGTGCCTTCTCCATTCAATTCCAAAGCCAACACTGTTAACGTCAAGGGGTTTCCACATATGCAACCTTGCACTGTTACTTGATGTCTACTACCACTTACTCGGCAGCTTGTTTGAAGAGCAAGCCCACAAATGTTGTACTCAACATTTCTTTGTACATCTCCATACCAGTTCCCCTTTGGTAGTAATTTTTCCACCTTACCATTTGCTTTGACTGTGAAAATTTGGTATTGATTCTACATCTTTCTACTCTATGCTAATGTTAAGAACCTTTATATAACATCTTGTAGAAAATAATTTTTATACTATCTTAGTAATCAACTATTACTAACTGTTTTAAAACTTCTCATAGCGAAGAGATTCGCCATCATAGTGGAGAAGCCCGGCGCGAGACAGCTCTGAGCGATGAAGCCCAGTTTAAGCTCAGCTAGACAAATGACGTCGTCCCCTTGCTTCCAGTCCCACGATGGAATGTTTAATAGGTAGGCCTAAATAAAAATATTACAAGGTATAACTTGGAGCTACTCACAATTCATTAATAGGCGACTATGAGAAATGAGAATTTCAATTGGTAGGTATAATTTGTTTTTATATTGGGCGCATATTAGAGACCGCATACACTATTACTTATTTTTTCAACATATAACACATTCTCACAGATAAAAGTAGCTGCAATTGATTGTACTAATTAATAAATAACAGGCATATAACGTAAAGTAATACTATACTATGTTACCAATGCATTTACTTATAATTTATGTAAAGGTTAAAGACCTTATTGTGGTACTGCATCAGTTGAATGATGACTCTAATATCATCGGAGTAATTCTTGATGGAGATGACCCTCATGATGTTGGCTGCATCTTCGGCATCAGGATCCTGGCAGTATTTGTTAGCTAGCACTAAGCACGCGTCAGCTTCGTGTACCTATAGGTTTTTGTTGAGTTTAGAATTTAAGAGTGGTAAATAAATTTGAATCCCATTACATATTTCTAAACTTAGGGCATCCATAATAATCAGTGCTATTGCGCTTTTTAAATTGAAACACCGATGCCCTTCAAAAAGTGTTAAATTGACAGGAATATATAAGTTAAACGGTGTTATAGCTCTATTTTGTTATTTTGTAAAGTTTTTAAACACTACGCAACAGGTGCACAACTATTTACATATAATCATGTTAGGTCATGCAAAGAACGCTTCTATACGTGGAATTAGAACTTCCCTTAATAGCATATGAAGAACATGCAGTCTACATTCAAGCCATGCAGACTTACCGTAAACACTCGACAATATCGACAATCGACATCTGTACTTTACTACAAGCAAAGCTAATTTTAAACGGAAACCCTTTCGTCGGCAACCATTAATGTCAATAAGTATCAGCACTGTTAGAAAACCTGTACAGTTCAAGTCAATATCGATTGTTTAGTGTATTAGTATATGGTCAGCATCGCATACAACACCCACTTAGGTACAATAGACACTTAGGGGCGTCTGGCGCGGCTCGGGTAGAAAGCTCCTCGGGAATCGTGCGGGGATACCACACTAAACAGTCAACAACAGCGATAGCCACACAAACAGCCAGTCACGGCATTAGAAGGGAACTGTACACCACTCGAAACATCCCCTGGACAGATTGTGAACGAGATCACTACGTCTATAGGAAGACAGCCTCAAACCGACACCACGCCCATTGTCCAGAGTACAGTGCTACTTACTTTTACCCTTTGAAGGTCGATTGGATTCATAATGGTGCCTTGAAAGAATTCCACAGTGGTAAAGTGTCTCTTGAACAGGCCTTCGAGCTCCAAGTCGGGCGGTTTCCTGCCATCAACGCTCAGTTATCACTACGGACTAACATTGGCCAGACCAACGCCAGTCGCGGCCCGACATTACCATGCAACTATATGGAGTACCAAAATACGCGGTCGTGAAATGGGACGGGCCTGCCTCCCTTACTACAGCTAATGAAGTGAGACTGTTCTGAAATATAGCCGCAGGGGAACAGATGCTACATTCATTGGTTGTAGTTCCTTTCAAGAAGCAAAACACCACCGTCCCATTAAAGCAATGATTGCATCAAAAGAATCGTAATACAGAACGTGAAAAAATCCTACGGTGTACTATGAAACAGAATCTTTACGGAAATCTGTTTATGCATATAAATAAAATTGGTTTTCGCGCATCAATGATAAGGGCCGTGCTCGTCTAATGCCTGCGCTATGTACTTCTAACCTTGACTCGCTCAAGGTCCACGGCATTCATCATTGTGCCCTGAAAAAACTCGACGGTGGTGTAGTGACGCTTCAGTAGACCTTCCAGCTCAAGGTCAGGCTCTTTTCTGAAAGCGTCCGGTCATCACACATGTTACACCCCCCGTAATCAGTTAATTGATATACCGCTTCGAAAATTTTAGCACCATTCATATGAATAAGACGTTTGGAATTATTGTCTTCTAAACTTAAAACACTATTTAATTTTATACAGCAAACTCATAATATGATAATGTCGGAGCACTTTCACTCACGATTGGTTACCATCATGGTAAGTACATTTGAACTTGTGTCCTGGGCGCTGATAAAACACAATTGTTATAAATACATATTACGAACATTTTATTATTACGAACATTTTATTACATGCGAAGCCCCGTCAACTCAATTGTATAGATTTACTTGAAAATAAATACTTTTTTCTTTTTCTTTTCTTTTTCTTTACATATATAAGAGTATTACACACCCAGATCACAGACAACGAAATTATATATCACACAAATGTTGACCGTACCGGGGATCGAACCCGGGACTCCTCTTCGGCAGTCCGGCATGGTGTCTTGTCCAACTGTGTCGTGACATAAATCTAGGAAACATTAATTATTATCAAAATATATATTACCTGTGTAAAAAAACCACCTCAACATCCACATCCTCTCTGTCTTCATGTAGGAAGTCTTTTAAAAAATGGCTCACCGATTCGTACGTAATATGCCCACATACAACTATATGCCTGAAATCATTTGTTTGTATTAAAATACCAGCCCGAATATTCTATGACACCAACTACTGCATTGCATTGACATACAAAGCTGGGTGAAAGCAAGCTCAGTTTAACTTGTGAATTTATTATTAAAACATCTTTTAACTTTACATAAGCTACATAACATATTTATTATTTTTGAATTTATTTTACTTACTTTCATATAAGCAATAATAATTAAGCTAAGCACTTAAAGATAGAAAAGAGAGAAGAGCATAGCAATTTCAAGTTTTATTTAACACCTGGGACCACAGACAGTACAGAACAATCAACAATAAAACACAAAGTCACGTCGCAACAGGGTTAAATAAAACGGTTTATGATGAAGCGTGATTTAATAATACAACTACATGTATCAACGCCTTTATTTGTAACAAATAAAACTAGATTCTGAATACTGACAGTTTTAATAAAAAATAAAGGCGTCTTGTGTTACAACCTCCATAATTAAATTTACAGCTTTGTTCATCAGTTTGTGACATATAAGCAGTTCGTCATACTTGAAAAAGATTAAATTATTGCAAATAAACTTGTCACAAATAGATGATCAATCTCAGTATCCTTCAGGATTGTGTAGCTATCTACCACACTAAAAATAATAAATTAATCACGAAATTTAATATATTTAACCGAAAAGTATCACACCACAGTAAAAGTCAGCACACGAGATTATGTAGAGATGGTTATGTCAGTTTGACGAATGATTTGATATATTGTATCTTTTGTATTTGACTTCAAAGTGAATGTCCTAATATTTACATAAATTTGTCTTCATAGACAGTTCAGCACGGTGAGATGTTGTTACGTACGGTAACCTTTTAAACGAGGAACGCGTTTTTTGCTCGTAGCATGTCTTATAAAGTCTTTATGTTTTACACAAATGAAAAATTAACAGAGGAATCTTTAAGAAGGTAAGGCACAGCGAGTGAATGTGGCAGGGTGTGGATGCAGACACTCGACAGTGTGATTAACAATGATGGAGGTTTGTGACAGACATACAAACATGTGGAGAAAGAAATTGCAAGTTCAAGCACACGTTCACAAGAAAAGAAAAGGTTTAACTCAAACGTGACTAGCTTCATGCAAATTCTAAGGTGTGGCAAAGTACTGATTATATCGTCATAAAGTAACAAGTCTCTACGAATATTGTCATAATATTATTAGACACGAAGAAGTTAGTAAAAATAATTATTATTTTATATGAATGATCATGTATTTTTTCTAAGATGATCTCGATGATAAGTCGACATCTAATCTAGTTTTGCGTCAAATAACGTCCTCAATGCACACAGCCTTGCCACGCTCTATGAATTTTTTACGAAATCAAATTAAGTACACTAAATTACCGGAGGGGATTGGACAATATACATTACAGTCTGGTAGGGGGTCAACATCAAGAGTAAATACAGAAACATGAATCGTGCAGGGAGGGAGTAGAGAGGAGGCGAGCGGATGGCACTCACTAGGTCGGACGGGCCGCATCAACAGCCCCCGAGGGCCGCACAACGGCCCACTGTCGGCTGGGGAGCTGTCGACGCACACACGACAACTCCAACACTACTGTACCACGCAACACTGAACTCGCCGTAACTAAGCTTTACGTTTACCATTAACATTCATTACACGTACGAACATGTACACTAACAGAAAATACTTTAACCTATGGACGAGCGTAACTAGCCACTATCTGCTGAGTCTATACAACTGAAATTAATTCAAAGGTACAATTTACAATCAACACCGACTTAAGACAACTCGCGGGACTCGCGTCCCGCTTAGATAAAGTGAGAACACAGAAGCGTGCTAAGAGAGGATAGGAAGATATAGATCACAACACGGAACACATTCAACGGACCGGATTGAAGACTGCGGCTCACCTGCGTCCCCGCTCATTCTTGAGGGTGCCGCCATACTTGGGTCTAGTGCCGATTAAGTCAATTATCTCTGGGATACAACTGGCAAATATCGCCTAAACGCCGACAGACAAAACAAGACATTCACATTCAAGTCGAGTGAGTGGTGAAGGCCCGGGAGCGGGTCGTCGGCGCGATCGACGACCCGCTCCAGGCACACTACGACGGCAGGGCTCCACAAAGTCAAGACGCAAGCATACGCACACCAAACATATTTATTGCAAGTTTAGTGTTGAATTATGACTCATCAATACGACGATAGATCTGTGTGTTATTCTAATGTGATTTGTATGAATGTTGACATACCTATTACCTACCGTATACAGTATAGTAGCAAATACCAGAACATTTTGGGTGCGTATGCAAGCAATCTAACTTTGTTACGGCTACATTATTGTTTAATAATACTATTAATCATTCCTATAGGGACTACACGATGTCACCGATGCTGATCGCCGTTGGTGATACTGAATAATCACTGTAGAAAGAAGTTGAGCCCTGCTTGATTGTAACCTGCGCTAACATTAAGCCCGCTTCATTTGTGGACATTTCAGCAAGAGTTTATTAGTATTTTTATTTGAACAGAAGGGAAAGGTACAAACAGATGAGGAATAAAGCGGGCCCAAGGTTGCGCAGGATGTAGTGTGGTATCAGCGGTGTCCGTGACGCGGAGGGCGCGGGGGCGCGGGGCGGGCGGCCGCGGGGCGGGCGCGGGCACTGGCTGTGTGTGACTCGGGACTCGCGGGGTGCCGGAGCTAGCGCTACAGCGTGGCGGCAGGCATCGTGTGCAAGCGAACAAACCAAACATCACTACTTTATCGACAGCATCACAAATCATCGGCTCTCTCCATCTAGTCTCGTTAGAGGAAAAAAGCGCAATGGTATCTCGTTAGGCGTTAAGTGCGTCGGTCGACCGCGCACCTGTCGGCCGACAGGGGCGCGGCCTCCGGGATCTATCTCGTCGAGCATGCGCCACGGCACCGAGAGACCGATTTTCTATTAATAAATTTCATTAGCAAACTCCGCATTCAATCAACCAAGTCAGATCGAAACCGTGAGAGGAAGCCGTGTGGAGCGGGGGCGTGAGAGCAGGGTACCTGCGGCGGACATCCTTGTTGTATCGGCCGCCGTATTTGTTGCGCTGCGCCGCCAGCTCCGTGATCTCGGGGATCCAGCTGGCGAACACAGCCTACGATACACAGCAAACACCGTGAGGTGAGCGACAGACCCCGCGCGCCCGCCCCCCGGCCCGGCCCGCGGCCGTCAACCCTCGCGCTCGCACAAGGCTGTGTGGTTGAGTGTCGTCTGTCTGCGTGTGGCTGTGGCGTGTGTGGACGGGTGCGGGACTTGGGTGCCGTGCCGAGCTACGCTATCGGGGCTACAGCCGTGAGGGACTCGTGACCGGGAGCATGCAAAGCTGGACGTTCACTAACTGATCGATGATAACTTAAAAGAATCTGACGCCGGTTACTAGAACTAATGGACGATCGATATAGACGCATGGTAGAACACACACACAGGGCGACCGTCTCTAGGGCGCTTTGTGTGACTCGCCCTCGCTGCACGCGGCCGCCGGCCGAGTGCCGGGGGAGCGAGAGCCCACATTGTCACCCGTCGAGGGACCGCCGGGTGCGAGCGAGTAGATAACACAATACATCTGACGGCACTGAGCAAGCTTCTGATGATGATATCACATCGTTTCTGAGATTGAGCGAGTCATGCCGCCGCGCGGCTATCGTGGCACGGCGAGTGAGTCGCTTCCTCTCATCTCAATCTAAACATTAAACAGATACCTTTTTCCATGTTCACGCTTCAGCTCGCCACTGTACTTGGACCTACTTCCTACCAGCTCTATAATTTCAGGAATACTACTAGCGAACATTGCCTGCAACAGACCATGGCGTCGATCGAGGAGTCTGCGCGCGGACACCATCGTGTGGTGCACGACAATGTCCTCGAGTCTCGGTAAAACTAGATGATACAGATAAGTGTAGCCGGTAGCGGAGCGAAAATAAAACATAAAGGATTGTGTTGTCTACCGGTGATGTGAGCAACTGAACACAGCCAGGCACAGGTGCGCATGCAGAGACCGCGAGGTGGGTGGGGGGAGGGACGCGGCGCGCGGGGGCCGGCGGGCGGCCCAATGCGCCCCATTGCCCGAGCCCATGGGACTGACACTCCAGTAAGCTTCAATGTCCGGAAGCACATTCGTGGTCCAACAAAGCAAAAGAAAATAACACTCATGCAAAGTTATCACGTGAAGCTCCGGAAGATGAGGACTCGTAAGCAGTTAGAAGGATCATGTTTACGCTATCACCGAAGAACTTGCCACAGTCTGATTATATATTTTATTTCCAGTGTCCTCTGCATCCCGTACGTACTCAAGTACCAGGAAATATTAACGAATCAACGAAAACAAATCGAAAGAACTTCGTAAACAAAGTAAACATGAGATAACCGCAAAAATTAGGAAGTTTTAGAGATTTGGTTTGTTGTGGAGCAGCTCCCTTTATCGGCCCTCGATCGATAGTTTTCATGCTCTAAGTGCATTCAGGCTTACATCATAAGAGCTGTGCGTTAAACGTTAACGGTATCTACCAAGTCCCTTATGATAACGACATTGGAATGTCAGATCTGTATGTCTTTCCTTTTGCTTTGTTATTGTATAGCTTACACAAGGAATAGCAAGCGATACGACGTATTGAATTTAAATTTTATTCAAGAATTAAATTATGATATACTTGCGGCTCCTTGCAAAGTCAATCTTAATATTCAGACAATTTATTGTATTAGGTCCTTAAATCTATGAATAAGACAACAAGAAGGAAACTTACCAAGCCGACGAGGAGAAAAAAAACCAAAAATGTTCTGCCAAGTACTGTTCGACAGAACACGTCACCATAACCTACTGTGGACATTGTGACTATGAGAAAGTAAACGCAAGTCCAGTATGACAACGATTGCGCATTCTCGAAATCTAGCGGGTCACCAGAATTTTCCAACTGTAACAAAATACAGTAAGAAACATTATTCCTCAGATTCATCACTAATACTGAAATAATGAACAATCTGATGTTTTATTTATTTACCATACTTAAAATATTTTATTAAGGAATATTTATTAGTGTAAATATGTGGTGTGATCTTGATAAAGCTTTAAATTATGCTCGTGAAAATTACTTATTCCATTTATATTTGCTATGATAATATTGGAATTTAATTATGTATGCTAAGTAAACACTCCATATGTTTGCTGAGCCATTAACTTGAATAATGCTAAGTTATGCTAGCACCATTGGGTTTTAATACTGTAATCATCAATAGAGTTAAGTCATAAATCTTTTGAACTAGAACTAGACTTCATGGACTCTTAATTATTAGATATTAGTTTTTTATTTAACGCATCTTATTCCAACGAACCTGAAAAAAACTGTATTTTATAATGTATTTTTTTTTGGTGCTTATACGAGTTTGATCCTAAAAATATATATATGAGCTCTTTTGGACGCTGGGAATAATAGTTAAACATGTTATAAGGTGCTCTCCATAATCAGAAAAAAAACTTTTCACTAATTTAGTCCTCCTATACATCTGCAGTATGATTTTATACAGCATTCCGAGAGGTTTACCCCACATGTTAATTATAAAATTCTATCCTTGAAATCTATGAAGACTCACCAAATGAATAATACCAGCTGCAGTTAACCACACTGATATAAATATTGAAACTAATTGCGCCAACCGAATTGAGCTTGATGTCTTTAATATATTGAGGTACTGCAAAATATCAGGCACTGTCATTAACCGTAGAGCTCGGAGGAACCTTAGCCCTGGAAGTGAAATAAAGTGTGTGTTAAAACAGATAGATTTTTGTATCTATAAGTAACTCTCAAATCTTTGAAACTATGACATTCATGTTGTTATAATGATTTTAACTGACATTTCTCGAATCTTACTCATTAAATTAACAGAAAAGGCCTTCTGGAGATGGCCACTAGTCTCCTTCGTTTAGAATTAATCGTGCATGCTTACATTAAATACTTCTACAATGACCTGAATTCCTAGATTTGATTCTTAGGAGAAATTATTGTTACGGCTAACAAGATATCGAAAATCCATCACTCAGGAATTCCTTTTTTTATGCATGCATTTTATATTTGTTCTTATTTAATACCAATTTTGCAAACAATATGCTTACCTATCCATGTTCTATCCAGGTATATTGATACAAATGATGGGGGTATCGTGAAATAATCTACAAATGAATACATCTCGAGCATGAACCACAGTTTGTCACTAGCTGCTATAAACTGAAACAGAAAACATTACAAATTTTTAACTACCCTCATTATTTATTGAATTAGGAATCGATTACAATACTCGTCGAAATGGGCAAATGATCACATATGGTGTAATAAAAAAAATATTAATTAAACTTATATTTTAGGTATAGGGTTTTCTTTTTAAATTTTATGACCTTGTCAAATAGACCTTAGTCATAACTATTTTGGAATAATGGATATAGAATCTTGGCTGTGCAGATACAGACAGGAAATTGTGACTTTAACAGTAAACATAATTAATACTTACTCGTATAAAAAAGTAGACCATAAAAAATATGTTAAAGGCAAGGTCAATTTGTTGAGTTATATTGTCACTCCATTTTTGACATCGCTCAACCTCCTCACTGAAATAGAAAATTATTATAGAACCATATTTGTATAAGATCGGTAACATCCAACGATCAAGGCAACTAACAAAATCAGCTGACATATACATATAATGCGACGAAAATAAGAAAAGAAATGTCCACGAATTAGGCGTTCTGTCATAATTCGGCCTTAGAAAAAAAGTGGTAAAATTGAAGAGTGTTTTTCTGTTTATTATTGTTAAGGTACTAAATTTGCACCAATCATATTAGGCAATTGGAAAATGACATTTCTGTTCTCATAAAACGCACAAATAAAGCACATATCTATACAGCAAATGGTACGAGTAACACATTCGACAGTCACTCACGTATTCCTTATGTTATCAGCATATTAGGATATGTATTAATTAATAAGGCTACTATTAAAGATATTATCATAGAAAATAAATGAAACGTTCATTACCTGGATGCGTCAATGAAGTAGATGATGAGCGATGCTATGCTTAGAATGAACACCAAAACTACCTGAAATGATAAAAAAATACATTAATATATAGTACGGTTGGACTTAGATGGAGCGAGACCAAGAGTATAGCCGAAGATAGGCGGAAGTGGCGGACATTATTGGAGACCCTCTGTAAATCCGGGGTGTCATAGAACGACAACAACACAACAACAATAACGGAGTTTAACAATGACCTATTGGTACATCTCAAATAAGTTTAGTATGGCCACTGATTTCATCATGCTATTTTTTAAAGGCAAGATGTCTATCGCGCGTTTCATTCTGATGTTAATTACGCAAACGGACACAGAGCCGTTGGACTCTGGGTTATCAGTACAACATTAAACTAAAAATTAAATTCACTTCTGTTAACGGGGTTGTTTTGTGAAGGGCATTTTATTTTGGAAAATTCATACAACCTTGAGGGAAAATGTTAATCGCACCACTGTATGCCCACGCACGTTTTTCATTTTCTTTATAGGAGCGGAAAAATGAAACAATGACTCAACCATGCCATGTTCTACATATATGATGAGGACGCTCTTTTAACTCGGGTTCGGGTCTTATAGAGGATAATTTAATATAAGTATAGGAAATAAAAAACAAAACAAAATATAAAACTGAACCGGCGAGTATCGCTGTCCTTTTTACATATGCAATTTTGTAACGAGTTTGTGACTTGTAATCTAAGTAAGAAAAACAAATTCGAATTGACTCAAAATTAAGACAGAACTAATTTTCAAGATAAATTCAAACCTCCACAATATGTAAGTTCCGTTACCTCGAAAAAGGTATAAGGAAGACTGTATATAAACTTTTGAAGAAAAAACAAGACCGCTACCCAAGATAATTCTGTTTTATTTAGTAAAGCAAACGACGACAGCATAACAGTGCAATAATATACAAATTCGTCAACTAAACGCGAGTCATACAATTGTATGAATAATAGACATTAATGAAGGTTAAATACATACATAATTTTTAATAAATAGTGATATCTTTATGATACCTGGGAAACGTTTAATCATACTAATTGTTATTCAACGCTATCGGTATGCGTCAGCCCGTATAGGAATTGTCCTTGAAATCATCTTGAAGGTTGATGTAAGCTCTATTTTTACTCTAAGGCTTCCCTAAGCTGTTTTATGCGGACCAATTGTTAAACTTTGTATGAAATATGTATTATATTATCCAAATAATGAGCAGCCTCACTTATTCATGTATATAATCTCATTAGAAATGACTGTTATAATAATGTAATATAATATTATGACTGTAATAGTTATAAATTTCTTGTAAAAATATTACCATAAAAGAATAGAAAAATAATGTTTGATATGAATACAATAATCCCATGAGGTGAACGCTTCCCTTATTGATATTATTTATAAATTAGAGGATGTTACTTTCTGCCTTCAGTATTATCAACGATTTATGTTAAGTAAAGTAAATTTTTCTTTGAAAGTATTAATTTGTAATGTAACCACATTAATTTTGTCTTGCTCAAGCCTTTAATAACTTCGGCAGTTTTGAGTGATCGAAGGTAGATCAAATCCATCAATGTCAACACCAGCTTTTAAAATTAGGTTTTAATAACTTACTATAAATTTTGTTCATTTTCTTTTTGACATATAAACGTTGACGTATTTTTTTACACAAAAATTTATATCAAATTTAACGACTGAACTAAATTTTATATAAATTTACATGATTTTTGATTTTAAATACTCGTTTCGTTCAATAAATATTCGTTTATTCAACTATTATGGTTTTTATATTGAGACGGCACGATCAGTCGTTCCGTATATAATTGAATTATGGCCTCGCCAGCATTCCGTCGCAGTTTCTTTTGGTCAGAGCCAGCTTATTATGTTTAAGACATCATAAAGCTTATAATCTGTATTAGTGAATATGTTCAAATTTTAGGACATCCTCCACAACTAATAATAGGGTTCTTTAGTTTATAATAAACAAAAAAGAAGAAATAATAGGTAATGAAACAAACTCATTGTGAAAGGACAGTAAGCCAATTTTTTCCTTATCTATCAAGCTTAGTAAATCGTCTTAGATGGAATAGTTTATGTTTTAGACAGGACAGCTTCTTAATTACTGTTATTGCATATGTAAATTACAAAATCTTTTGAAAAATCTAGCAATAGTTTGCTTGAGGTCCTGGAAAATAACAAATTTTCCACAAAGAAAATAATAACTCCATTTTGACGAAAATGCACTCTATTTTGTACTTTTGTTCTATTTACTACTGCTATAAGTTTAGCTTTTATAACTTTTCGCTTATTTCAAACATTGTGTTGTGTGCACGAGTTTGAATTGGTTATGTTTGTCATAAGGCATTCACTTAAACGTCACGAAAACTGAACAATCCATAGATTCTCTCACGCATTCGACGTCATATAAGCATTCCCTATGCCCTTTCGTCATTTTTATAGCCCTTTAACGATTACGATTAAATCGTATAAATCGAAGTTTGTTGGTACTAAAACGATACCGCCTTTTGTTGACCGCATCGTAGGCAAATTATTTTTGTAATAAATGGCAACATTAAATTCGGATATTTAACTTTACGAGCGAATCTCGTAAAGACTCGTAAGGTTATTGTTCTTGTTGAATAATGTTAGTGGATTTTTACGTCTTAAGAAAATAATAATTTCATGTGAAATTCTGCACTGGAGTAGAATTATCACATAGTTGCAACGGGATGAGATCAACCTCGAGTTTATAATCAATTTATTATAGTTATTTTAACTTACGAATAATATCAATAATAATGGATATTATTGAAATTATTAATGTTAATATTAAATTTTTTTTATAAAAATAATTTTCACTGTACACATTCCTTGAATATAGTTTAATTACTTGAATTAGATCCATTTAGGCTTTCAAAGAGGTTTGCTATCATCGTAAATTTATATATGTATGTTTAGTGTTTACGTAGTGATGAAAAGAAACGATAAAACTTTAAAATGAATAATTAGGATCATCGATCGATAAATACAGTACCTGTCAATTTTACTGTTTCAACTATAGTTTTGTCTCTTTCTCTCAAACTGTGTTTACATTGGGACGAAAAGAGACTTGGAGTTGTAGAAAAACGAGAAGTGGACTTTTTAAAGTTGGAAGCTAAAAAGTATTGCTACCCTACTGCAGGCATTACTTATTAATCCGGCATGAAAAGAATTTAAATTAAATAGAAATCGTACAAATGGAAATCCAATAAAGTGACTAACTAATTTCAATAGGCTGTTTGATTTCACAGAATTTAAAATATGCACTATAGAACCAGTCGCCTGAAAGATCAAACGCTAATGAGAATTTATCTGATTCAATAATTCGTATCACATTTCAATGGAGCTATATATTGTCGCCCTTTTGATGTTCATGTCTAGATATTACGTGTTTCTTATAAATCTGGAAAACGTTACTCCAAATTTAGAGTTGCAGAAACTAATAGACTTATTAATGTCGAAAATTTAAACATTACTTCTATTAAACTGTTACAACTACGAGTATGTTGTTATTATTGACTATAATACAAGATGGTGGCTCACGCAGGGTTCCACTTTTTTCTAATTTTTGTTAATTCCACCGAAGGCCTCTACTGGATGGTAGAGTAGTTGCCTAGAATAAGTGTAGTCTTTTTTAGGCAACCTGACTGGAGAGCAAAATGAAATTAACCTAGCCTCAGAAATACATAAACTAAAAAATACATCACTTAAATAAATATATTAGCAACAAAGTTTCGCTCTAATTCATGTATAATTCTCTGGAAAGCCTCCAAGAGACACTCGATCGATTAAGGCTGTATTTGGAAAAATAACGAAGCTCGACTTTGAAATGTTTATTTTTTAGAATAACATTCATGAAAAGTGCAATTAAGTGAAATTGTGAGGGAAAAATTTTGAGTTACATTTTAAATTGAGGGGAAATAATATTTCAAGCAGCTTCGCTTAAACGCTCATGCTTTAAAGACTTGTTGGTGCATTTTAAAATATTTTGTTATTTTGACCCCTGTACAAAGTACAATTAGTTCGCGACTTTGCTGTACCATTGTTAAGTTATGAAACGCTTTACGAGTCGTGTGGCTTTGGAAACTGTAAACAGATCGATAAACTAAATTGTATTAATAAACTTTTATCATTCTTTAACAGCCTCGTTTAAAACTCTAGGTTATAATAATATCGGGATGCATTCAAAATACGGTTTTTAAGCCCTATAATCACTACGTATAGCTTATGTTATGCGTACTAAAATAACTTACAAAAACATAGCTGGAAATATATGTATACTTTTTTATAATTACATAATATAAAACAGTCCCAGACCCACCCTTTGGGAGTCCGGGTTGCGCTAACTGTCGGTCGTCAATTTATGTACATTAAAAGTTCAATAATATTTATTAATAGCCTTGGAATTAATTGTTATAATAGAAATAGTCGATATACCGCAACATGATTATCGTTTTAGCACAACCAAAACTGCGGATGCGAAAACACTGTCATATAATTGATGGATAACATTCAACATCGTTTGATTGATCTTTACATTATATTCTCGACTATATTTTCGCATTTATTCACGTAGAATATGAGCCAAAGTGGAATATCGACAACGATAGGCGATGTCGCGCGATGTGACACGGCCACGATAAATATAGATGGTGTAAAAATAGTACCCTATGCTGTGGACACTGCGCATACAACTCATAGTATTCATAAATGAATCGCTGTGTTGGTAAATCCTTCATATTATAACGGCATAATACTTGAAAGTAATCGTGGATCTCTATATTTTATGTTATTATTGTCTGCAGTAAAACGATCAAGTATTTCATATTCGTAATGTATATGCAGTTTTGAAAAGGAATTTTGCCGCACCATTTAGTCGTGAAGCTATTCAATACCATATTTCAACATTTATACAAATTGCCAAACAATTCTGCGGAAGCGGATTTACGAGTATAATAAGTTTAGATAATTGATAAAGTAAAAGTTTTCGAAGATGGTGTTATACACTATTTTCTTTGTGAAAAGACGTGAACAACATTAATAGTAGTTATGGGTGATTTAATACCGCGACATAATCCGATAAATAAACCTCTCTAATATATAATGTAGTTTACATAGAACAAACTTGTAGCATGTAATTCATGTTACTCTTATATGAAAAGGGCAATTGAAACCGGTTTTATTGAAATACATGCGTAGTGAGGAAGAGATGCAATATTGATTTATTGCGGAAAGTTCAGTAAACTGAGACAATAGAATATAATTGGACCAAAACGTGACGTGATAAAATGAAAACGCGACTTCTGAATGTATTATGTTGTAACATATAAATATTATCCGAACCGAGTTTGTTAATTCAGTATATAAGATAGAAATTACATCTTTCCATAAGTGATATGTTGTAAGTTTACTAACGACATTTACTTATAACTATATTAATATTGTATCGTAATTAATAGAGTACTTCGACAAACCCAGGTGGCACAAGACTAAAGTAATAATATAGAAGCCAAAGTAATTGTCTCGTTTTCCCTTTTAGATTGGCTCTTCAATCTAGAAGGTATATTCTATTCTAGTATAAGATATATTACATCCAATTTTAAATTTCTATTCGAACGCCCTTACAACAATAAGAGAAAAGAATTCTTATTTAATAAAAGAACAAGCTCGTAACTCAACGAGTGTAATTGCAAAGAGCACTCCATTATTAAGGCCACGCCTCCTAAAATATAGTGTTTTCACGATTCTTAGGAAGAAAGCGTTTCCCCAAAGACATGGCCTATATTATAAGAATAGTTTTCGGCGAAGTCTTGCGGTCAATCACCTCCATAAATATCACTTTAAGTGCCGAAGGAACACTAGGTATTGAGGAATTGTCAGATACTTATTATACGAGAAACATTTAGGCAGACCATTATACGTAAACCTTACGACTTTAGATATGGATTTTTGTGTTCTTAAGTACTTGTATACCATATATACATGCTTGTATAAATTTGAATTACTGTCGATTTCGCGTAGGTTTTCCAAAGTCATGTGACCCAATTTTTTATTGACCTATATCTGTGACGAATGCTTTTGTAGTCAATTGATAAATGGTAAGTGCATGCTTATAACCATCCCAAGAGTAATATTATTATTGCACATAAGTAGCGGTAACTTTAACATACATATTTAATTTCAGTTGATTGTTTTACAAAATAATAATATTCAACGTTTAACGTAACTGATTTCTTATATTCTTACTTATACAAAGAAGATTGAATTAGTGTCAAATTGAATGATGACCACAGATTACCTTACAAATAACGTTCCGTTTTAAATATGTCGAGAAGAGCTAGAGACAGAAACGTTTCGCTGAAAACTTTATATTTTCCTAATTTAAATATCACGTGCATAACGTTAATGTTTCAAAACAAACATCTTATAAATACATATAAAATTATTGTAAGTAGACGCATGGGGACAGCTGACATGGCGATGAGCCAATGTAAAAGTGTAGTATGCCAAACGTGGATTGGTGACGTCGAACATATCGGAACTCAGTAGGAAGTCACCACATATCAATTTACTTACCTTAGCTCGTGCCTTATTGCACGAAATTGTCAAAGGACATCAAATAGGCCTTATTATACATATATTTTACTTCCCACTTGTTTCATTTTCTTTATTATGTCCTCTAAGTTATATATCATTATTTTATTCTGATTGAAATCGTATTTTTCGAGAACCGTATTATTAGATAAAAACGTAAGACAGCATTTAGTGTAAATAAACTAAGAATTAAAAAGTACATAAAATTATTAATAACAGCACAGGGTACTTAATTTCTCGCTACTTAAAATAATTTTACGCTACTCAATATAGCTACTGGTATTGAATCTAGTCTGTGTACATTCTGTACCTAAATAGACGACTTTGCAATCGAACAGTGCTCTCAATGATGTGTCATAAATGGCGACAAAGGCGTTTTAAGCGGCTCTCACAACCGATTAAGCGTACCTACAACCCTTTGGACGGTTGTTTCTTATAGTAGCGCAACTCCTGTGAACCGTACAAGTGCCGGCAATCGATAGGACTCCACCCATTGACCTACTTACAGGGATTAGGGGCGCTTCAAGCTCCTCGTGCATTTTTGTCAAAATGGCAAAATGCTCACAGATGAGCCAATACTAAGCTAAGATAAGTTTTTAACCGAGAATTGCTGTGGTATATGAACGCATTCTAGTTTTGAAATTTATGTTTCTTTTTTATAGGTTAATTTGAATCCTCATAGAAATTTGGACTTTCTATCGTTAAAGATTACGACGAAGGTAGCTTTGGTATTTGTTGAGCCAAATACCTATGCCTGCGTTGACTTTTGTCCTTGGAATTACTATCACTTCGCCATACTTGGTTTACGATCGCATTTGGAACTAAGCCTACAAACGAAACTCGTAAAATATAGTTTAGTAGTATCCACGTGGTAATTTCGCGATGTTGAACAAATAGAATACATTCAAACGGCCATTTTTTTTTACATCTTCTTTTGTGATAAGCGAACAAGTATTTTGATTATAAAACTACTAAATACTTTTACTGCTTACAGTATATCTATATGTACTAATACTTACTACTTAATACCTTTAATTTTCTGAATAAATTTAAGTTTCTATAATAAATTTATTTTATAAATCTGAAAAACAAAACTTTCATACTCTAATATGCAACATAAGAAAGCGTTTATTGAAATCTGCCAAAAATCACAAGTACATAGTAAACTAAAACCTGAAAATAAACCAAATTGTTTTGTATTTACAATTCAGAGAAAGAGTTTTATAAGACCAGCACTGCCTTCAACGAAAACTGCCTGACTGCGCATTTTATAGTTTATAGGAACTTGATTGTATCACTGTTTGATAAGATGTTCTATTTTATACCTATATGCTTAAATATAAAATACAAAGCAATTTGGTTTGAAGAAGTCTGTTAGCCTGGTTGATAATTCTTGTTATAAGATTCTTCACATAAGATTTTTTACGCTTACGATTTTTTTACATTTTGTGCTTAACACCATTCTGTCACTTCGAAATAAACACATTATATAATGTTGCTTTTGTTAATCATTTTTATTTTAAAAAACATTCTTTAAATATTCATTCCGGACTTTTCACACGTACTTCCATGAGTTTAATTGATGATGTTATAACTAATAAAGATCTAAACTCTTTGGAAAAGATAAAAGAACTTCTTTCAAGTTCTGCGGTTTAGTCAATTGAATATACATGACTCATTCAGTAGAACTTGTTTTATATTAAAGAAAAATTTGATTGGTTCATTTATTCTTATTCTTGCGCAAAATAATGTTTTACGTCAATTTCATTAATTTTCCGCTAATTTTGATAGCAGATGTTTAAGCCGAACCTGCTCGTGTTTCTAAATATGGAGATTAGCCCGTTCAATCACTTACACTTGTAATTATAAATATTGTTTTTAAGCTACATTATATAACGAGAGCAATACTCGGATTGATGTAGATAACAGTCAGATTAATTTTTGTATATTAGTATATCGTCCTTTTTTAATATATTAATTATCAACTCAAACAGTATTCACTAATTACAAGCCAGTCCATTCGCAGATAAGTAAATTACTATGCATAAAAATGCGACCTCTATCCACATCTGTAAAAAATGTCGAAGCATTGCTAGTAAGTCTAAACTCTAAAACAATTAATGACCCGAGAATTAAATATTTTGTTACTTGCTTTTTAAGACATAAGGAGTCTTACACCAGACGGAATGTTCAATTCAAATATGATATTTATTTGCTACCCGCATCATAATGTCAATTTTAAACATATCACTTGGGTACACCTATATTATCTTATTCACTTCTACAAAACACATAACTCCCTACGCCCCTTTATAATCCTTCAATATCACTTCATTAGTTTTTGCTTTTACATCGTATAAGCAATAGTGCTAAGATGAGTCATTCTTTGTCTTACGAACATTATTTGGTAAGACAAGAAATATAAGAATCTTAATAAATATAAATGAATCACGTACTTATTTAAATATTATTTGCTGTGAGATATGTTGCCAAGTCTTGTAGAATGTTATTATTTTAAGAGTTTTATTTTTTCGCAGTATTCGTGAGAAATTATATGTATTATGCAAAAGTCCCTTATACTTGAGAGGATACTGACGTTTTTATATCGATGTAAAATGTTGTAATTTTGCTTGGCGAGGGTAACACTTAAGGTCAGGTGAGCCTCCTTCCCATTCCCATATTTTACATTAAAAAAGTCAATTAGGTAACAACAAAAACAATATATATATGTAACATATTATATTTAATTTTCTCAAATCTCAGATAGCTTAGATATTGCTGAGCCATTAATTCTCAATTATAATTTGATTTTCAGTCTTAAATCTTATAAAGAATTTTAAGAACTAGAAAGTTCATCAAAAACCGCACAAGTACGAGTTTTAGTCATTCCAACTCATTATATATTTATATGACTTAACTGCACATTTTCAGTTTCCAATTTAGATTTTTTCTTAACTTACGATGAACAATGTTACGTGTCAAATTTAATAGTTCTTAGTCAAAAGGAAGATTTATATTAATTTAATTCCTGTCGACTATTGAAATATTGCTCATATATCATTGAATATATTTTCTAAATCGATTCGGAAGATATATTTTTTCATAGCTTCAGCGGCCTGTTAATCTGAGTAGGTATATGGTTTCAATTTCAACTCAATATCTACAAGGGTCTTGACAGGTAGACAGGCAGTAATGTGACACCTATACATAATGGTCCACCTTTTTTCAGAAGTTTCGGAACCCTAATAACTTATTACTACACCTTAAAAAATGTAATATATAAGTATACATATTATATTTTTATATAACATAGTTTTTTTTATGAAAGTTTGATGTAATATTCCAGAATTTGCTAGTGTCACATGACATTAAACTAATTTTTCCATTTAAGCGCCATCAATAGAGAAGTCGTTTTGGCAAACGACGTTATTTCCTTGCCAAATAGTGGCGTAGGCCGCAAACCCAAAATATAGTACGATGAAGAGGGATGCACTATTTGTAAGCAATCATTTTATCTTTGTCTAGAATACAACTTCGTACCACGTTCTGCGAAACAAGTGGGTTGGCCTTAAGTCTATAGTTATATAAATGACGTTAGGTTACGGATCAGGAATACTCGTTCTAATTAAATAATTTCAGTGTTAGGTATATATAGTGTACTTAATATGGATAATAATAATATCTAGATAGAGAAGTTATCTATAATGTCCTAATTAGGAAGATTACACACGCCTTATGTGACCAATATTTTGTATTATTATCTATATCAAACCACTATAAAAACGATACTTAAATCAAATAGTGTAAAGTTTATTGATAATTGAAGGGGGGGGGGGGGGGGGGGGGGGGGGGGGGGGGGGGGGGGGGGGGGGGGGGGGGGGGGGGGGGGGGGGGGGGGGGGGGGGGGGGGGGGGGGGGGGGGGGGGGGGGGGGGGGGGGGGGGGGGGGGGGGGGGGGGGGGGGGGGGGGGGGGGGGGGGGGGGGGGGGGGGGGGGGGGGGGGGGGGGGGGGGGGGGGGGGGGGGGGGGGGGGGGGGGGGGGGGGGGGGGGGGGGGGGGGGGGGGGGGGGGGGGGGGGGGGGGGGGGGGGGGGGGGGGGGGGGGGGGGGGGGGGGGGGGGGGGGGGGGGGGGGGGGGGGGGGGGGGGGGGGGGGGGGGGGGGGGGGGGGGGGGGGGGAGAAAAAGAAAAGGGGGGGGGGGGGGGGGGGGGGGGGGGGGGGGGGGGGGGGGGGGGGGGGGGGGGGGGGGGGGGGGGGGGGGGGGGGGGGGGGGGGGGGGGGGGGGGGGGGGGGGGGGGGGGGGGGGGGGGGGGGGGGGGGGGGGGGGGGGGGGGGGGGGGGGGGGGGGGGGGGGGGGGGGGAGGGGGGGGGGGGGGGGGGGGGGGGGGGGGGGGGGGGGGGGGGGGGGGGGGGGGGGGGGGGGGGGGGGGGGGGGGGGGGGGGGGGGGGGGGGGGGGGGGGGGGGGGGGGGGGGGGGGGGGGGGGGGGGGGGGGGGGGGGGGGGGGGGGGGGGGGGGGGGGGGGGGGGGGGGGGGGGGGGGGGGGGGGGGGGGGGGGGGGGGGGGGGGGGGGGGGGGGGGGGGGGGGGGGGGGGGGGGGGGGGGGGGGGGGGGGGGGGGGGGGGGGGGGGGGGGGGGGGGGGGGGGGGGGGGGGGGGGGGGGGGGGGGGGGGGGGGGGGGGGGGGGGGGGGGGGGGGGGGGGGGGGGGGGGGGGGGGGGGGGGGGGGGGGGGGGGGGGGGGGGGGGGGGGGGGGGGGGGGGGGGGGGGGGGGGGGGGGGGGGGGGGGAAGGGGGGGGGGGGGGGGGGGGGGGGGGGGGGGGGGGGGGGGGGGGGGGGGGGGGGGGGGGGGGGGGGGGGGGGGGGGGGGGGGGGGAGGAAAGAGGGGGGGGGGGGGGGGGGGGGGGGGGGGGGGGGGGGGGGGGGGGGGGGGGGGGGGGGGGGGGGGGGGGGGGGGGGGGGGGGGGGGGGGGGGGGGGGGGGGGGGGGGGGGGGGGGGGGGGGGGGGGGGGGGGGGGGGGGGGGGGGGGGGGGGGGGGGGGGGGGGGGGGGGGGGGGGGGGGGGGGGGGGGGGGGGGGGGGGGGGGGGGGGGGGGGGGGGGGGGGGGGGGGGGGGGGGGGGGGGGGGGGGGGGGGGGGGGGGGGGGGGGGGGGGGGGGGGGGGGGGGGGGGGGGGGGGGGGGGGGGGGGGGGGGGGGGGGGGGGGGGGGGGGGGGGGGGGGGGGGGGGGGGGGGGGGGGGGGGGGGGGGGGGGGGGGGGGGGGGGGGGGGGGGGGGGGGGGGGGGGGGGGGGGGGGGGGGGGGGGGGGGGGGGGGGGGGGGGGGGGGGGGGGGGGGGGGGGGGGGGGGGGGGGGGGGGGGGGGGGGGGGGGGGGGGGGGGGGGGGGGGGGGGGGGGGGGGGGGGGGGGGGGGGGGGGGGGGGGGGGGGGGGGGGGGGGGGGGGGGGGGGGGGGGGGGGGGGGGGGGGGGGGGGGGGGGGGGGGGGGGGGGGGGGGGGGGGGGGGGGGGGGGGGGGGGGGGGGGGGGGGGGGGGGGGGGGGGGGGGGGGGGGGGGGGGGGGGGGGGGGGGGGGGGGGGGGGGGGGGGGGGGGGGGGGGGGGGGGGGGGGGGGGGGGGGGGGGGGGGGGGGGGGGGGGGGGGGGGGGGGGGGGGGGGGGGGGGGGGGGGGGGGGGGGGGGGGGGGGGGGGGGGGGGGGGGGGGGGGGGGGGGGGGGGGGGGGGGGGGGGGGGGGGGGGGGGGGGGGGGGGGGGGGGGGGGGGGGGGGGGGGGGGGGGGGGGGGGGGGGGGGGGGGGGGGGGGGGGGGGGGGGGGGGGGGGGGGGGGGGGGGGGGGGGGGGGGGGGGGGGGGGGGGGGGGGGGGGGGGGGGGGGGGGGGGGGGGGGGGGGGGGGGGGGGGGGGGGGGGGGGGGGGGGGGGGGGGGGGGGGGGGGGGGGGGGGGGGGGGGGGGGGGGGGGGGGGGGGGGGGGGGGGGGGGGGGGGGGGGGGGGGGGGGGGGGGGGGGGGGGGGGGGGGGGGGGGGGGGGGGGGGGGGGGGGGGGGGGGGGGGGGGGGGGGGGGGGGGGGGGGGGGGGGGGGGGGGGGGGGGGGGGGGGGGGGGGGGGGGGGGGGGGGGGGGGGGGGGGGGGGGGGGGGGGGGGGGGGGGGGGGGGGGGGGGGGGGGGGGGGGGGGGGGGGGGGGGGGGGGGGGG
>CAVNZL010000140.1:6835000-6887500 GCA_963693355.1 Pontia daplidice | reverse complement strand
AAATCTACTTAATGTGTTTTATAAAGGAAGCACCTGATTTATAAGCGTTTCCCCGGAAAATCTATAAAAGTAAACATCATAAATTAAGTGTAGTCAAAAATATAACATTGTTTCGAAATAAAATATATGAAAAACCAATTAAAATGGTATATAGTGGCAGTAAACATTATCATGGTTTCTAGCAAATTTTTGATGAAAAATCTCTTTGATTTGAAGACAAATTCTATTTCATTATATTGTACGCGCGAACGTCGGTAACCGAAGACAATATTGAAATACAATATCAAATACAATTGAAATACATTAGTTAAATTGAGATGCCTAAAATGGATTTGATGTCAATTCCGGTAAACTCTAACCAAGGGCTGTCTGGGACAAAATTAGACACGTAAAATCAATTTGGGACCACTCACCTATGCGACCTCAATCTGAAGCATTAATGTTTTAAAGGTGATTGCTTTTAGAGGGAAATGTTGAATTTCGTATTCTGCGATGGATTTAGAATGCTAAATAAAATCATTGACTTTTTAGTTTACCTTCAATGTATGAAAATATATCTATCTACCGCAGCATTGACTGTTTTCTACAAACTGAGGCGCAAGTTATTTCTTATGCCTCTCATTAGATTAGTATACAGTTAAGATATTAATAGTAAAACTACTTCGGTGGGTAATTAAAAATCTCCCACAATGCAATTGACCAATAAATTATAATATACAAACATACACTAGTCTTTTTTTACGACGGGAAATCCATTGACAGACCCCCACGCCGGGACAACATATACTTTGGCATGAGAGTGTGGGGGGTCAGGGCCCACAAACTAAGGACCCCACTACCCACTAAAATCCATCGGTCCCTCCTTAGCGCTAATGACGAGGCCTGGTAACAGCGAGACCTTGTCCAGGATCAACACACACTAGCCCTAAGTAAAAACTGACAATAAGATAAAGTACGTAAAAATTCGTCTTTTTATGTAACTTTACGCTGCACAGAAAAGAGAAACATATGAAGATACTGAGACCCTTTAAAAATATTGTATTATAAATACAATTAAAATAGTTTATAAGAACGGCGACTGATTCGTATTTTAATTATGCCCGATTGGGTTTGGGGCATTATCACCTAAATTAACTAACTGTTCACTTAATGAACAAATGTATTATGACCTTTAAGGGTGCAGATTTAATCCATGTTGAAGTTATTCATAACCTTTGCTGCCACACTTGTACTAGAAGTACTGTATGTGCCATTTATCTTTCGTGCCTATACAAAAACATTATGATAATTTTAATTTTTCCTTCGCAATTTGTAAAAGTTTCTAAATAATATTTTCACATACGTTTTGGGGGAGTAAAGTGAGCCATTTTATAAAACAACGTAATAATAACCTGAAATTTTGTGGTTAATCTCTTGTTAACTCATTTGACATTTATTACAAATATCAATAATACCTACACCATTTACTGTACAAAAGTTTTTGTAATTCAAACAATTAAACCTTTAAATTCTTTTGTTAAATGATTAACTGGACAATAAAACACAACATTCATTACAATAACAACGTTGAAGTACAACACACTCAAAAGCGCAAAAGTACTCTTAGCAACTCGCAAGTAATACTGCAATGTATGCCTTTATTTTTAATTATGTTCACTGAATGAAATTTTTGTGTTGCATGAAAAGTGACCTACATTTTAAAACGGATCGATTTAGACGATTCCTTAGCAATATATTACCGTCTGTAAAGTATAGTTTTAAGTATTATATTCTACTAAGTCCTAAATATGTTCCTAAAGACACTACATCTTCAATATTGTGATACTGCAAGACAAAGACGCCGCTAAATCATGATTAGAGATGCCGTGAAGGGACTGAAAGCGTTTTAGAGTAGAAAGTAAAACTAAGGCCTATCGATAACGAAATTAGGTCAGGGTTCATTGCTCGTCACATGTCCACTGTCAGGAATTCTTATTCGGTTAGCATTCGATGGATCGCAGGTGACCGCAATTATTCAATTTGGTAACTACATATATTGATTATTCAAAACTGACGTAATTTCAGACGAAACCAATTCAATGATTCAGATGATTCAAACCGGTTTTTATTCGTTGCATTTAATTATTCATACCTCAAAAGATGAGGTAATGAGATGTCTATTCTAAATGCTTTGTGCGAATTAAATGTCTGCATTATAATTTAACATGGGTACATATATTAACTATGTAAATAAAACATATCTCGTACATAATAAATAAAGAGTTCGCGCTTGCGTCACTATTGAAATGATGACGTCACGGACGATACATAATTCCTGGTTTCGCTAGATAACAGCAATAGGCGATCCTATGTTTCAATAGGCGATATTGCCAATTCAGAGCCCGCACAGCACTTGCATAATAGGCATTTGGGCGGGTATTGGCAAAAAAAATTTTCACTCCGCCACAAAGACTTGTCAACAAACATCTTGTTTGTTATCTATATTGGCAACTCAAAAATGAAAAAAAGAACTATCCTTAGATCTTACTTATCCATTATATCTTTACTTACAAAAAAATATGTACCAAAAACCAATCAATTAATTTAAAACTCACAATAAGCACGCAGTCTAGATAGACTCATTATGAAAAAAAAGAAAATTTCGAACATAATTCGAGCTAATTGTGTAATGCTTTATCTAGCATTGAGTGGAAATTGTATGCACAAACACTGCACTCAGGCTGTCATAAAAAATGTAGTTAAGAAATTTTCGCGCTTTTAACCCGCGGTTGATAAAAACAATATTGATGATTCTGTGAGGAATGTACTTACCAGTATACGTCCAGTGGTTGTTTGGCCGGAGATAAGTTCGCCTGCCCAATCCTTGGCCTCGGTCATAAAAGTACCCTCGAACTCCTGTTTTCCCTGCCGGGCCGCCTTCTGCTCCTTCAGCTTGGGGTCGTTCGGAGACAGCTCTGGCTCCCGGCGGCAGCATACGAAGGCGCACGCCCGCCATAGCAGCACCACCAGTAGGCCCGCGAGGAACGTGAAGATCGAAGATAGCAGAAAGCACCACCATTTTCGGACACTGAGGCAGTCGTCGTCTTCAGGTATCGGCGCGGTTGTCGCCTCTTCCTCGGACGAAGCCATTCCCCGAGGGCGCGAGGCATCCAGGCAGGCGCGCCATGCACGTGCTGAGGCGCGCGCGCTCGCACGTCAGCCCGCGCGCGACCGAGCGTCGAGCGAGGCCGAGGGCGAGTGGTCGCCGCGCTGCCGCTCGATGCCGCGCGATCGATCCGCGCCTGCGCGCCCGCTACCGACCGCTCATGCTGACCCGCGACCCGCGACCCGAGCTTATCTTCTCTCCCGGAATCGTCACGCTTCGACCTCTACCCACCCCGTTCTCGATAAACACCTTGAATGCCACTGTTCCAACTTGCGTCACCTTCGATCAATCTCCCTTTCTTCAGCAAAACCTACCAACCCGCTGTTGTTCCGCTTCTCATTCGAATTCAAAATATATGTAGGTATCACCGGTAACACTAGTATTTCCTTCGCTTTATTGAAACTGGCTTTTATTTCGCGTTCAAATATGTATTTTCGTCGACTAGGTCACACCGTTAGTGACTGCGCGTTCGTTCAAAGGCTGCCAGCGAACTGAGTTGCCACTTGCCACACGCGGGCCGAGGCGATTAAGTGGAAGGTTTACTTTGTGGGCGGGATGTCTATGTTTCCTATTTGAATGGAGTACTACGCCCTCTATGCAGCGCTTTGTGCTACGAAACGCGTAGACGTTTAGGAAACAGCTACGATTATGAGAACGTGCCGTTTTGTAAAGGAAAAGCCTTTGTTTTTCAGTTCCCATTTCCATTGTTATTTGAGTTGGAAACATGGAATTTCTTTCTGTATGTATTTTTGAAGCAACATTTTCGTAATGAGGTTTTTTCTGACTTCAGTTGTTAATCTGAATTAGTTGGGGTGTAACAGAAAATTGTTAGTGACGTATGTATTCTGCGAGTTAATACAAAATGCTTTTGCATGAAATTTATGATGAAAAGTTTTCTATAAATAAAGATATTTTCCGTTATTTTATTTAGTGTGCATAAGATTTTCATACATTTATTTGCAGTTTATTCAGATTAAGTGTTTATTTCAGTACAAAATTAAAAATTCAATATATAGGTAATTTCAGACTTTACCTTCATATTGAATTAAAATATTCGAAATTATATTGTTATTTAATAATGACAATAATATAATATATACAAGTCATCCAATTTTGCTATAAAACATATAATAATAATAAAAAGCCTTTATTCAGACACATTTTTTTTACAATTTCATCTTATGGTAATCTATAAAACATACATGGTTTTAATGTATGTATAATTCTATAAAACTAATATCTTGATTGATTTTTCAAATAATTGTGAAATTGTCATAGTCAAATGTGTATTTATACAAATATGATATGTAAATAAAAGATATGTCATAAGATATTTTTATATTAATTTAATTTCAATATAACAGTGAAACACTAAAAATTATAGGATACAAGTATTTCTTTGATGCCTGAATTATATTACATTTATGTTAGAAACAATCTCAAATCCTGATTTTATGATTACAGCAAATCACAAAGAGATCATACATATACTTGACTTAATGAATTGACTACATATCTTTAAACAATGAATATCATATTTTGGTTAAAAATGCCTCTAAGCCTCTCTTAAATTTATGAGAGATATAAAATAACAAAATCAATTCAAATTTAAATTTACTATGTCAGGAAACTCATATAATACTTGAACATTTATGTAACATATATTCATGTTTATCCAGGTAAGGTGCTTCAACTGAACAACTATATTTATCAAATTTGGATAACAATATCAACTGTAATAGAATTGTAATTTATTATATACTGAATGAAAATATTTAAAAAAAAATTTTGCAAGACAATAATTATATCCAGAATATTCTATGTATGTTAATATGTTATGCTCAATATTATGAACAAGTAAATCACAGGCAGTATCCCAATATCCCAATAGCAACTACTAAAGTCCCAAAATGTATACCTACATATTAATTCTTATCTGGTACTGTTTCGCCAATCCACTTCAGGTATGGAGGGTTTCCATTTTTAATAGGCAATGAAATAACTTCACATACTTCATATGGATGATTTGAGCGAACAAAGTCAGTTAACTGATCCACAAGAGATGTTCGTGTTTTAATCATCAGTAATGCCTGAAACAAATATTTCTTATAATTACTACTTGGCAGTTCAATAGTAAAGTATATAGTCTCTAAATATAAAAATGTCTTATTATTTATATAATATTAATAGTAATATTATTATTATTAAAACAAAAAGTTACCTCATCATCTTCATTAATTTCATTCTTCCATTCATAAATGGATGTGATCTGTGGAATTATATTAACACATGCTGCTAATTTATTTTTAACAAGCCCATGTCCTATAGTTTTCCCAACATCTCTATTTGGAACAGTTACATATGCTACTGAATACTTGTCTGAAACAGTTCATTATAAATAAGAAAAGAAAGTTGATTGATGAAAATGCATAATAATTCTGACTTAAATGATAAAAGGTATATTGTTAAACCATTCTTATCTTTGCTTTTGTTTACATGGTACTTTCTTTATTAACTGAGTACAACTTCCAATGAGTATAAATTCAAATTTCTAGTGAAATCGAAGTGTTATTTGTAAGCTCACTGATTAAGGAATGCGGGCATATTTCAGCAGGTACGGTTTATAAGTTACAATTATTGTTAGCACAGTAATTTACTCGTATGTTAGTGTCGTTATTAAAAAAAATATTAAAAACATACCCGCATCGATAATTCCACTGGACATATTCTGCGCCAAAATTATACAAGGCCTTAAAACAGATAAGTATAGAGCGAATAAATGCTTTTTATTTAAAGATTTTAGCATTACAAATGGTTAAATACTTTGCGCGTTAATTTTTAAACATTTGTTAGAAGTAATAAAAACAATAAATTTATTTAGATTGTTTTTCATTTATATATCTCAAGTCACAATCTTCACTTAAGGATTGTCAAATGTCATGCGGTATGCCAGTGTACAAATTTTGAACTCTTTTTCTAGACTGTAGTTCTGACTTCTGGAATATGGGCCTAAGAGTGTAACTGACATTCACGGGTAATATTTTATAAGAAATAAGAGAAGTGATGTGAGACTACTTCCTAAAAAAATTTCCACTCCTTCTGTTTTTCAGCCCCTGTACTTAAATTTAATTTATTGTTTTTACTTATTCATTGAAAGATAAAAATACATCCAAAAGTACTACCGGCACGAAAAAGAACACTGACAGAAGCTATAAAACATATAAGAAAATAAGTCTAAATTATAAAAGCACAGATAAAATGATCTATAGTATTCGATAAACAAAATGAAAATATATAAGTAAAAATCAACTAATAAAGGATCGTGAATTTAGTAAAGTGTCTTACATTAAATTTTTTAAAATATATCTTAACGTAACGCTTCCAATTAAATTTTGCTGTCAATAATTAAATCAACGCATGTAAGTTTATCTAATAACCATATCTATATTTCGATTTATAGTCTATTATAAGGAGAGATTATTATCATCAATTTATTCTTACTCTAGTTGATTGCGAATCCGTCTATATATTAGCTTAATTTTTTGCAGATATGAAAAAGCTTATTGCGTTTATAACATAATATCCAAAGTGAAATACAATGGCGACACACCACGATAATTTTAATTTGTCTTAATTATTAGCCTGTTTATTTTCTTTTCAAAAGATGAGTGAAGTAACATCATTTGTTCTAAACCATTCAACGTTTTTCAATTGCTTAAAGAGAGTGTCAGAATTAAACTGTATTTTCATGTGCATAACGTTTTTCATCCGAAACGTACGTTATCTACGTAAGCTACGTTTACGAAAAACATTTTTGAGGTAAGTGCCTTAATTATTTAATTGAAATAATGAAACGCCTTTTCCTTCGGAACAATATATTTTAATACATAGAACATGTAAGTCAAAGTATTGTAGAGAAAAATATTGAATATATGCTTCAAAGTAAATAAAACGGCTGCCTTGTTCATACTGAAAAAGCCATGCAGGAACAACAAGATGGTACTGTCATAGGCAGCGCAATGACTTGGTCAAAGTTTTTACTAAGCGCGATCGTGGGTTGATTCATATATTCTTGAACGCAATGTCCCTCGTAACCTCTAGTGAAGGTTACTATTTTTGAGCAGGCAGCATTAGGCTCTCCCCTGAAAGTAAACCACTAATTTATAAAGAAGGAGAATTCTTTATCAATCAGAGATGAATTAATGCGTGTCCATACTATACCTATATTCCTAAACTACGCTTACAACAACTCGTCATATTTCGTACATACCAATAAATATTATTTGAATGTTTTGTTTGGTTTAATACTTAAAGTAATTTAAATTACGGTATGATTTATATCTAACTACTTGATAATTCAAGTCATTTGTAAGTGCAAAAGGACCAATTTCTTGTACTTTGAATAATTACTTTAAGAATAAGGGATTGAAAGTTGCTCGAAACGGTGTGTATAATTATATATTATATAATAACATATTATATATTATTTATAATTATATATAATTTACACACGATATCATGTTGTCTAGATTACAGATGCCATAGACACTAATGTGTCTAGAATTTAAATCATATTGCTGATAAAATAAGTATATTTTCAATTTTATTTGTAAATTTTTTTCTAAACCTATTATCGACTTCGAATCCGTACCTCGGAAATAATAATACTTCAGTATAATACAAACATACTCACGTGCACCTATGTGCTGAAAAGGATTGAACTAAGCGGTCTTTAGTATTTAATACTAGATGCCAATTTTTGTTATACTTCACTGCCTTCGGGCGGATAAGCTGAAAATATAGCTGCATTACTAGTAATTTTTACACGACTATAACTATAATAAACATAACCATTATTCATTCACTCTAAAATCAAAAATAACTATAATTTAGTTAGTCTCATTAAACAAAAATAGAATCCCTTACGACTGTTTTCGAAAGACATAGATCGAGTCCTTCATTACGATCGCTCCTACGGCTTTCCACTGCTTCGACTTCTTGATTAAATTTGATATTTCGGGCAACCTAAAAAAAATCTCAATTTTGTATTATAAAGAGAAGCAACATGTGAACTGAAGATTAAAAAGCATCTGTCCGTTTACGAGTATATAATCATTCCTGGAACGGTTGTATTAGGTTGGGATTGTTTAAGGGTGGATTGTTATGTACTAGTGAGTTTTACTTGTCATTTGAACGAAAAAAGAACCCGATCAATACTGACTGTCTAAATACTTACCAATAAATCTATTAATTCTTTAATTTCCTCTTCTGGAAAGTCATGAATTTCCTCACAGTAATCAAGCCGAGCACACTCATTGGGGATTGTAAAGTGTAACTTCTTTTCAAAATTTACACGAAACAAAACACCATCAGAGTTGTTCATTTTTTGCGTTATATTTACTTTTGCTCCAAAACTCTGGTTGACTACCTGTGATGTTAATATTTTTTTTAAGTTAGAAAATATTTTGTAATGGATTCAAACGGAATATATATTTTATTTTACTTACAATTTATATGTCAAAGTGACTATTTATATCATAGCTAGTCACATCGCCAGAAAAGATTTTGTTTTTTTTTCAACTTATCACAGTATTTCCAAATAAATATGTATTATAATTATAAAAAGTCTCAGTTTAAGAATCAAAGTTTAACGCTTAATATATGCGGGGAAATTGTAGGCCAAAGATTCAATCTACTTATATATAGGACACTTTGTATAAATTTAGTTTAGGTTCTAGTTTCAAGGATAATTATTAACAAGGGAATTTTATTCTGTTTTATTAAAAATGTCTGGAGCCTATTTATGAGACTATAAGTACATTTTCTTGTTAAAGCCTATGGACTTAAGAATAAAAAGGTAAAACTAATATTTTAACTTACCAGCAAAATTGTGGTTATTAGTAAAACACGATTCATGGTTATTTCGGTAAATGCTTGATTCCCTATTGATTATAGAAAGAATGTGGCCATTTATAAATCTCATGAATTTTATGGTAATATAATAAATAACCAAACTTAATTACTTTGATAAATCAGGCATGAGGCGTATCTAAAATATTTAAACTATTTGTGCCTGCGTTTTTACTTGCGCTAATTCCATGCTGTATCAGATTTGGAATATCAAACACAAGAATTTAACTAATTTATCAACTAAGCTTTGACATACTAATAATACTATAATAATATCTAAAATTGAGATGTCTGTTATTTAATAATAACTGTTGAAACAATATTGTGTACGCGTTTCAAGCGCCATTTCTCTAAACTATTCTGTGCTGTAAAATGTTGTAAATGCTCGGTATGGTTGAAGTAAAAATACTAAACTAAATGCTATTATCAAAATAATTTGTCCCTTTTACTTTTTACTTGACTTGGCAATACCAGTAGGAGAGATTTACATTGTTTGTTGTGTAGTTGAGTATTTATCGAACCTATTCATTAAGGTCGTCATTTTATAAGGTTTTTAAATTTTTCATACATCTTGTGGAGTTACATACACGGTTAACACGCCAAATTGCATTGCATATTACGGGAATATGCTGTTGTGTACTACTTCCTATCTGCTCGGGAGCTTAGCCAGAAACAATATATTTGAAACATCTGGTTTTTTTTGTCTTGGGCAAAACGAGCCTCGAGTTTTTATATACTATAGACTTCCACAAAGTATCGCCTGATACTATTAACAACATATCTCTATCAAAGACTACTTGTTTCAGTTAAATTAATTTTATTTAATATGTAGCTCAAGTTTTCGTACCGTCTGTGTATAGATTGTAATTTTAGTAATTGTAATTTTGTCGAATATGTTACAATATCATTATGTTGGATACTTTACCAATTGATTTATTGATGCTGTTTTAAATCTCTTAAATTATTGACTATACATCAATCTGACTTTTTTTGTTTATAATCATATAGCGGATCATATTGAGGCCTCGTTTCCCGACAATACAATATTTTGCAGGATAGGAGGCAACTGACTGTGGGAGAAGTACTAGCTAATACATGAACACAGTAAGGAGTCCGTTTATTTTACGCCCTCATAAAGTCTAAATCAGTAAAGACGTACTTTTTACTTACGTATTTTTTCGTCAAATTAACTAAATTGTATTTAGCGATAAAAAGATAGATGACTATAATTAAACATTGCAACTTTGATTAGTTTCTTTTATGAAAAAGAGAATAGGCACGATAAATTTAAATGCAAATGTAGTAAGATATAAGTTACCAACTACGTATAAAATTGCAATGGTACAATTACTTAATATGATATTAATATTGTGAGTCGTGATGTATCAAAATGTAATGTGTCATTATGAAAAAAAAAAAGTGAATCAAAAGGCAGGTTTTATTGATATAAATATTTATTTACAAAACTATTTGTTATGCGTTAGTAAAATAATACAATCAAAAACTTAATTATTAATACAAATAGCAAATGCATGCGTTCATTCACATAGATAGTTAACACTTAAAGGTCAGATCCAATAAATGTCGAGATATGAGGCCCTTGTAAGTAGAATTTACTTAACCAAATATACATTCAACTTAGTGAATTACAGTGTTCTTCATATAAAGTTGTAAACTTTATATAACACGCGAATGCTAGATCCTCTCTTGCTAACGAATAACTTAATTTGCTAAAATGGCTTGCTTTATTTTTATAAGAACATTTTAATATGGAATGAAAAACCTCATTAGTGTTTAAAAAACGTTATCAATACAAATATTTGACGCAGATGGGTATACACTGTAAATATATGTAAATAATAGTAACCACCGTACTAATCAAAGTTACGATGCGTCTTGAAATACTATCGACATCGCTTACAAAGTATACAGACGAATTGTAAACCTGCTTCGGTTTTTTGGAAATCTGTTTATAACATCATAGGTTTTCACTAGAATCCCAATTACGATAATTGTACTTTAAGCGTAACATCACTTAAAAACATCGGAGATCCAATCAACAGCTTCTCTATGTAGAGGAAGAATTTCGTAAGGATCAGAATAAACAATTAATGGTAAAAATATCTCGACCAAGATTTTGTTAACCACGAATGCACTATAACAGGCGAAAGTCACCGAAGTCTGTACGCAAATAAATTAGCGTTTAAATATCAAAACGATTAACTTAAAGTAATACTCGTACAAAATAGTCTCTTGACTTAATCATTTTCACGTCTTAAATTGCTTTAGCAACACACGAGCAACAACTGGGAACATTGAAGGGTCTCTCGATGACTTCATTTTTATCGTTCAAGGCGATCATGTTTCGTAGAACATATTTCTGTATGCATCTGCCTTCATAGCCCTTCTGGAAGAAGGCTATAGAAGAGCAAGCGGCGTTTTCTCCGCCTCTGTAAATATAATAAGTATTACATTTGATTAATGCTGCAAGGTAAGATTTATAAATAGTGTAATAAATTCGCGTGTGATTTTATTTAAGCAGAAGTTTTAAAATTTTACAAAATTAAAACAAGTAATATTCCTTTTCCATTTTTCCGTAAGAAGGACACTGTAAGCTAGACCTTCCGGTTTTAGTCGAATCGACTCTACCTTTCTGCACTCGCACTCTTCACCTTTTGCTAGTCTACCGTACCACTCACGCTCTACAGCGCGAAACTTATTGGAAAAAAATTTAAATAATGTAATATACTTAAATTTTGTAAAATACATAACTTGATCCGTTACAAAGTGGTTTTCTTAAGGAGTAATATTTGTTAAAAAGGTCCGAAGTTTTAATCAAAATAGTTATGAATAAATTAACAGGTAATCTAACGTAAAACTATAAAATAGTGAATACCTGCAAATTTCTACACGAAACGTTTGTCGCGGTTTTTGCTTGTCGTTGACTATAAGGAACCAATCCTTGTTCACGTCTTGTGCCACTTTAGGTACAAATATCTGAAATAGATTAATAAAGTAAAAGTATAATTAGTAAAGTAATAGATTAATTGATAAAATACATTTTAATTAATGTTCCATTGTTTCGTATATTCTAGTTTTGGTTTCAGGTTATCTACATCTATATCTTAGACGATATTATTTTTACAATTGTATAGCAAAGTATAATTTGATCAAATACTTTAGGAAGTCAATTTTCTCACTCACTCACGTATCATTAAATGCAACTGGTCTTTCCGTATATCTGGAAATTAGTCGCTTATCCGCTGAAATTAGTATACAACTAAGTTTTTTCCATAATTATATTACACAGCGGGTTTGCCAAGACACTATTCATTATGGTATAAAAATATATAATATGTTTATGTTTTATGTGGTATTTATATAATCACAGTTAAATGTTCGTAGTAAACTATCAAAGTATTATGACAAGAAATCAGATACTAACTAATAGGTATTATTTTCATAAACTTTTTCCAATTAATAACTTCTAATTAAGGTATAATATTTTTTAAAAACACATAGTCTGTTAAAGAAACGTTAATTAAAATAATTCGAAATATTATTTTATTATTGATAATATAATTTTAATTGACAGAACATTTAAAATAATGTTAATGTATGGTGAAAGGCAAGGCGTTTAAAATAAAATTTATGGAATATTACTGCTTGGTCCAATAAATTATATTGCAATATTATCGCGTGTATAATTAATTGCTATCGTATGAGACGAAATTATTTCCGCCTTGGCATTGTTAAAAATTGTTTTTTTTTAACCAATTATATGTATTGATATTTTAATTAGATTGTACTTGAAGAGAGACTAGTAAATTCTACTGGCAGTACGTAACATACTAGAAACGATTTTTGATTATCAGCAAGTGTATTAAGTAAATTAAAATAATAGTAGAGAAGTCAGTTCATAGCAAAGACCTGTTCCATGTTCAACTATAAATACTTATATATACTATGTTTGGACGAGTATAATACTAGGTACATGTATATGTAATAGGCGTCTCAAACCCGAACCTTTATGGCGACGGTGTATCATTATTTAAATGCTTACCTTTTCCGTAGATGAACACAGATCTATAGTTTCCTCTTCCGGTCCTATTCTCTCAGCGAGCTGGGGAGGCTCTAGTACGTCTTTGTTAAACTTTGTTATGTTTTCACTTTCAATCTGCGAAGTTATACGTTTTAAATGCAGTTACTTGTTTTGTTGTCGTAAAATCTGATCTCCCATTTTAAAATTTAACCTTGTGAATAATAAAGACATTTTAGAGACAGACAAATGAGACTAATGGGTAACTTTGACTCTAGTGTTTTTGTACTACTTTTTTTATTAATTTGTGTTTCTTTGAGTAAGGTCAAGGGTTTTGTTAAAAATTAAAGAGCTCTTTAAATTTGACAGCTGTAACACACTCGGATATGTTAAAAAAGGAAAAATCGATTTTTAATTTGACAAAAGAGAGAAACTAATATGTTTATTATAAATTTTCTTTATTGGTCTGTTAAAATAAAAAAAAGCTTACCTGATGAATTATATGTGAAACTATATCCGACGGATAATTTGGGATATCTTCACAAATGCCCAGATTTTTACACTCATCGGAGATTTGCGAGAATATATCTATGCCAGACCTTGACGTCAGATCTGGGAAAACGATACTGCTCTCCATTACTGAAATATTGAGTAACACGATCACCAAAATATTGCTTGTGTCTGTTTCACAGTGTGTTTTAAAAAATAACCCTCCGATAGTTATTACATATTCTCTATATACCTATAATTTATAATTCTCAAAATACATAATGAATTTTACACAAAGTTTGGCGGCATGAGAAATCGCCTGATCCTGGTCTGCCCAGATACCAGCAATCATGGGTCTCATGTTTCAATATCTCGAATGTGCTAAAATAATCCCAGGATAGACATATGCAGCAAGTTTATTCGTCAATGCCAGAATGACCTTAAGCAATAAAGATAAATGAAGAAATCATAACCCATGTAGATTTGGACATGGATTTGAATTGATTTGTGCCACCGCTTGCTTCATTGACGAGTTAAGTTAAGGATATTTAGAGAAATCCTTAACACAACACTAGTTTTACAGAAAACATCCATTCAGAAACTCTTAGGGTTCATTAGGGTTGACAGCAGTTATCGTATTTTGGAACAATAATGTTGAGAACATTTTATAAGATCAAATCCTAAACGTTTTTATTATTTTTGTAATTATATGGCACAGGAATACATATTACGAAGAGCGTAGTGGCTTCAAAGTGCTATTCTGAAATCTGAGGTCATGCATTCAAATCCTGGCTGTCCTCTGGTTTTTCTCCGCAATTTAACACTCGCTCGTATGGTGAAGGAAAACATCACGTGTCTTCACATACTTGTCTATTGGTAAATGAAACGATTGTGAAACAGATACAGAAATCTGAGATCCAAAACTCAAAGAAGTATCAATTTATTTATTTATATAATGATAGGAAACACGCTCTGCATGCACACTGCCATAAATGACTGAATGGAAGGATATTGTAGTACATCCTCGCTCAGTTACTGATGTGCATTACTTCGTTCAACCTAAGCTAGGCACTAATTTATCTTTACCTATACAAGTAATTTATCTATAGAAGTATAAATGGTGCGATATACTATTGCCTTCTATTGTAATTAAAAACCGGTAACCCTAATGGATAAAAGGACGTTCTTCAATCATTATTGGCAGAACATTGTAGATTACAATAGATCACCAACGTAGAAATAGATAGCTTTAATAAATCAACTATATGATTCTTCCAACTAAGACGTAAACAACGTTGTAATCATTAAACAGTATTTTATTTAAGACTCAAATGAATTTCGGTAAACAAGGTTTATTGACACTTAGATTATATTTAATACATTAAAAATGTGCCACAGCTTTCACGTTTAATACAGAAAGCGAGACAAGCACTTTATACAGATAATATTTTTCTTAAGTTTTTGTGCATTACGTACCTCGTCTATTAATGAACGGCTTAACAAATCTGTTGAGAATTTTATATGTGCCTTCTGACGAGATATTCGGCGATTTGCCTGACCGCCACTCTGCGTCTTCTTCTGCCTTAATGCTTGTTATCTGTAACTGGATTTCCAAAAACGGTAAAAATATGTATACATAAGTGAATTGAAAGTAGATTATATGGATCAAAAGGCTTTTGTGGTTACATTTTTTAAAACCTTGATATCGCAAACTTTCTCTCGAATATCTCAAAAATAAGTACCCTTAATTATGAATACATATGATATGTTTAATCTGGAGTTATAAACTATATGATTGCCAAAATTCATTAATACCGGTGGAGCAGTTTAGATTTTTAACGTAAATCTCCATGCCCTATAAAAAACCTGTTCAATACAAAAAAAATGGAGTCTTAAAAAAATTCTACTTTCTTTATAAATTAATTCCAAATTAGTTTAAACGTGAATACGCTACAGACAGACAAAATTTCGGACTCATAATATAGTATATTATAAAATTTGTAAATTATTATTATTCTTATAGATTTTATAATCACATTATCACAGAAAAGTTGTTAGTAATGCAAACTCTCCTAAAAGAATTTCGCACAAGCAGTAGGTATAAAATCAATTATTTAAAGTTAAAATACGATTTAAAGTTATAAAATTTGTGTTACGATGAGGTTAAAGTACCGATAACCATGGACCCGATAACATTAAGAAAAAAAGTTTTAAAACAATTTAAATATATTAATATAGTTAATACAGTATTGAAGCGAATGATTTTTTGTGTAGCGCTCCACGACAGACAATTTTCATTGGTCGTTACGAGAAGTTGCTAGCCTGACTTTTATTACGGATCATCAAAGTCAATGGAGCGATAATTACGAATATGAATATTTGAAAAAATATAAATTTAACATTCTCATCTTTGAACAATATACGCAGTTTAGATTGAATGTTTTCTAAACTTGTAAAATACCTGTAATTATATTTGAATGTCACACTTATTGCTAACACAGATGCCAAGGCCTTCTGCGTTCAATATAGATAACTAACATACATTTGCGTTTACTGCTCAAATAATGTTTTTGCATAAGGCAAAGAACTTCGTACCTATTTCATCACATACTTTTAAGTTATAATGTCCTGGTACTTTTTAATAAATCCATAGATTATCGTAAACTTGAATGTTTATATTTTATATTATATGTTTGATATATATTGAGTAGGGAATAAAACAAATAAATAAAGAATTACAAATAAAAGCTTCGCAAGTATTAATCTCATTTATTTTAGTTGTATGCTTTCGTGTGTTTTATTGCAAGTACTATTTTATCTTATTGTTATTTCACAATAATTGTTCAAGTTTCATCCCGTTCAAATTACACAATGATTTTGCCATACCTACAGCCTATACCAGCCTACAATGTCCCGGACACTTAGAATGGAAAAGTTTGATAAACGTCAAATTTTTATTTAGCTACAAAAAGGCTTGCATTTTATAGCTTAGCTGAGAATCGGAGCATAAAATATTATCAGTTGAATAGTGAATTGGATACGTTCGTTAATTTATTCACGATGCATTATGTATATCATAAGAAAGTGAACGTCACTGTTACTTTTGTAGCACGATAGTACTAACATTATATCCACTTGTGTTTGTGACGAATAAATCAAAATCGTGTCTACGCCATTGCGTAATTGTTTTGAAAACATTTTTTCAAAACTGGTAAAATTCACCCTCTCATAATCCTTAGCAAAATGAATATTATAATCGTCACAATTATTTACGTTGCACGAAATATTTTAGGATAGGTTATCCTTTTTTAATAACTTCGCAGTCGGATGTTAACAAAAGCTTAAAATCTCAATTAAATTAAAACTATAATTAAACTTCACAATCTCAAAATAAGCTAGATCATATATTTTTATTCGCAAACGTAAACTAAATTTCATTCTTTTGTTACCCCTAATTAAAAAAAATTTAACAACCATCTGTGCCGAGGAAATACTGTATTGTGTGTTTGGAAACTTTAGGGGCAAACATTTACTGACCCTATTGTTATACCTCCTCTTAGATCCTGCAACTCTACAGAGTTAAAGATATATATAGCTTTATTTCATACATCAAATACAAATCAAGAAACAGTTTGTAATTTTGGAATGTTTCCAGTGCCAGTTTATGCGTGGAATGCGTTAATCGCTCCACGGTGGTATTTGCTCCACATATGAACATAACAAAGTTGGCCTCTCCAACATAAGTGTAATTTATTTAATAAGACTGCAGCCTCAACTGATGTTAAATGAAAGGTAGCTTATTAGGGAGCACGCCTATTCAGAGATTGCCGCCGTTTGAAGGCAATGTTTTATTCTCTGGAAAAGATATAATTGGGCGAGGATTTCTACTCCTCCGCTGTTTTACAAACGAACGGTGTCACATAATTTGTATTGTAATTTATTTATTGAAATAGTTAATTGAATATGCGTTCAATCACTCAATGTTGATGACATTTAATTAACTATTTAAATCAAATAGACTTTGTAACTTGTAGTTATAAAAACTCGTTTTTCATTTACCAAGTTACGTATGCCATTTAGTGTGAATTCACTAGAACCTTGATAAGGAGTAATATTTTCTAGACTTTAATTACGTACCAGGGAGATCCAAAAAATATATTTCCAAGCCATAACTACGTCGATGTTATCATAATCCAATAATGCACTTTAACTTATCCATATTAAGTTTATTTTTGCACTGCGGAAATGAACACACATTCACCTAGCACTGCGCTCGAATGACAACTGGCCGGTCGGAGTTGACCAACAATTATCAGGGACCACTTTACCGTGACCTCTACATTGTTGAAGCTATATTTATTTACGTATATGCTCCGTAAAGATCTTGGCCAAATGGTTTTCGATATTTGTTATTTTCATGTTGAACTGTGTTTTTATTGTCAAGTTTAACGGCGTGACGAGGCCGCACGAAGGCAAGAGCCAACAATGAATAGGTGATAACGAATGTGTGGATGTCATTAAATACCTATTTTAGTTAATTATCAAAAATAGTCAGTATACGTAATGAAAGATGTGATAAACTTACGATTTAATTAAGATATAACTAAATGAGACCGAGCCAATATGTTTATTTATAGGGTTCCGTACCCAAATGACAAAAATAAGAATTCTAAGGCGTAGCGTCTGACTCTGTGACCGAACTATGTCATAAACTGTAACAGTAATGTGGTTGAAATTATTACAGATTTTTTATGATGTCGCTATAAAGCGAAATCGTGGTGAAATAAATAATAAAGGTACATGTATACAATAAAACGTAATATATTATTTGCGGGTACCAATCCTACTTGCCGGATTTTGGTTACTGCGGTTAATTCCGTCAAATTTCCTAAAGCCTCACTTATCAATATTCCAAGTAGCATTCAATTGACGTCACTGGACTTGGCAATTAATTTATTGTACATTAGATGATATGTGTGTGCCACCTAAACACAATATCCTTTACTGTGTGTTATAGAATATTTGTTTTAGATCTTAAATTAGATTTAAAATAGTTTTTAACAAAGCTTGTTAAAATTTATGTGATTTTCGAATTGATTTCATTAAAGATTTAAATATTGACTATTTTTGATGTATGAGATATACAGCACATACCAGAAACAATTCTGACGTTCATAAGTACATAAGGACACAAACACAGATTTTTGTGTTTCCGTTTCAGATAGACTTTTTCTATCGCTTTATGCGTGTGTTAAAGTTGCGTAAAGTTTTACATGAAGATACATAAATATACCTATTTCGTAAATTAAAAAAAATATTCTTCTGAACTCGTTTAGTTTTGTCACGCGCTGCGCAGACGAGACGGATGAGTAATTGACCATAAGTAAATATGTTATTTAATAGTATGGAGTAAAGAACAGTTTTTTTTTTGTAAAATTCACTTAACGTGAATAATTATAGATAATTTATAGTTTACACCTTCATAATGTACTAATACTATGATGCCACACTTAACAGTTTACAATTAATAATAATAATAATGGTCTTTATTTCAGGCAAAAATGCCTATATCATATACATAAAACTACAAGTAACTACAACTAAAAATTACAATGAATTAATTAATCGAAATATACAGACAATGGTCAGTTTTAGTCAATGCACTTATATCCTTATTCCTTGCAGTAACCTATCTTATTCAGCGAACGAATAAGGAAACGAAATTTCCAATGACGTAGAAGTATTGGGTATCCGTTGAAATTTTTAAGCATTAATTAGCTTTATTTATTAATAGTGCTTTTTATGGTAGAGTGTGCGTCAAGGTGTCGGTTCACTTTTATACTGTAAACAATAACAGTATTTTTCCACAGATAACATAATGTCAATAAACCAGCGCCAAAAGATTACGGGTATTTAAAATGCAACTTTCAAAAATATGCTTTTAGTCCGGTCAAATTAGACGAAAAAATAAGAGTAAAGTTACATAAATTCCCACCAAGCTGAAAATCGGTAAGATTGCTTAAAATATCATTAAAAACAAAACTTGAAAGTTCCCCATCTTTCCCCTGTAAGGAAAAAATGTTATTCAAGGTCAAAGGTCAAAAAAATGAGTTTTTCGCGATTTTCAGCAAAACGGTAAGTTTTATCATAAAAATACCTTAGACAAAAATTGTATATTATAAAATTGTCTACAAAAACTAAATTAATACTTTTTTTTCTACGAGCCACCGTTTTTGAGATATAACGATTCAAAAAGTTGTAAAAGTTGTAATCGTCATAATATGCACACGTTTCCTCGCCACCTATGAGGTAGTGTACTTGGCGCGTTTTATTTTTACGTGGTTTCCCCAGTAGGCCTATTTCACCGGTCAGTTTTAATCCTGTTTTATTTGAAACTATTGAAAAATAATGGATTTTAGCAGAGATTGAAAAAATAAAGGCAATTTAAGTTAAAAAAAATGTAGTGAAACTTTTGCAAAGTGTCAAAATCATGTACTATTTTTACACGCAATAAGTGGCTGTGATACGACATCTGCATTTTACAGGAGGGGAAAAATAACAGTTTTCAAACTATTTGAGAAACAAAATTTAATTGAATGTGCTGAAGTTTTTAAAAATAGTAATTCTACTCGACAAGAAATATTACCAACGCATTCGCTTTCTTCTTTCTATGTACGGAGCTCCTAAAAAAACTACCTGCTTAGATAAGTTTAGATATGCATGTTTCGTTAGAAACACCAAAAGTAAAAAACAAGTACAATTAGCTTGCTTCCTCCAACCTTTTGGTCATCAACATCTTTTTAGTAGTACATTACAAAGTTCAAGTGTGGCTTGGTTATCAGCTAGACCCTACAGACTGGGGTTGGGAGTTGGTCAACAATTTATTGGAACCAGTGCATACTTTAAAGAAAAAATTTTGCCTGCCTGCGCCAGAAGAAAAAGGGGGGAAAAAAATTTTGCCTGCCTGCGCCAGAAAAACTTTTGAACTCGATTTTTTGCAACTGCAAAAAGGGATGCAGTGCTAAATGTGGTTGCAAAAAAGTCGGATTGTTTTGTTCTCCCGCATGTACGCATTGTCAAGGCCGGTCGTGTTCTAATATTGAATCACCAACAGAAGAGGATCCGTTTGATTCAAGAGGCAACATGCGATACATCGCTATTAACGCAGTTTAAATGCACTCAGGATGAAGATGAAGAAGAACAAGAAGAACAAGAACAAGACGAACAAGAACAAGAAGATCAAGAAGAAGAACAAGAAAAAGAATTTGACAGTTACGACTCGGACGATTAAATTTCACTACATTTTTTTAACTTAAATTGCCTTTATTTTTTCAATCTCTGCTAAAATCCATTATTTTTCAATAGTTTCAAATAAAACAGGATTAAAACTGACCGGTGAAATAGGCCTACTGGGGAAACCACGTAAAAATAAAACGCGCCAAGTACACTTTTTGAATCGTTATATCTCAAAAACAGTGGCTCGTAGGAAAAAAAGTATAAATTTAGTTTTTGTAGACAATTTTATAATCTACAATTTTTGTCTAAGGTATTTTTATGATAAAACTTACCGTTTTGCTGAAAATCGCGAAAAACTCATTTTTTTGACCTTTGACCTTGAATAACATTTTTTCCTTACAGGGGAAAGATGGGGAACTTTCAAGTTTTGTTTTTAATGATATTTTAAGCAATCTTACCGATTTTCAGCTTGGTGGGAATTTATGTAACTTCGAATTCTAAATTGACACTCTCGGACTATTTTTACACTCTCGAACTTTTGAATTGATATTTTTATGCTCCGCTCGAAGCTGCTTTCTACAGAAAAACGGCTACCACAGTTATTACTAAAAGAAACTTAAAAATCTAAATAGATTAGTAAAAAAGCTATATTCATTAAATGAATTCTTGGTGTAAATAAACTTTGTTGTTATAAGAAGTTCTAAAACAAATATTATGATAAAATGCAAGGTTAAATTATTATATCATCTTCATGCAAATTAAAGCTAAAACAGTATTAAAACCACGGTATACATAGTTTAGACTTTAGATAATTGGTTTTTGTTCATGACTTCGAATTTAGAGTAATTTAGGTTTACGAAAATTTGTACCAAGTATATAATTAAATCCGTTAGGCTTCAGACTTAAGAGAAAGTGTGCGAAATCAGCATTTAATTAGTTGAAACTCGTTTGGCTCTCTCCCGCACCTCCGCCTTAATCCAGCATGCAATGTCGTGAACTCATGATTCTAATCGCATTTATTATCTCATAATATGTTCGTAGAACTAATTTTGCATTTGATTAATGCGCACAATCGCAACTGTATAATGTTAGGTGTATAAATGTGAAATTCTATTTGTCTGTCCGTCTTTTGAAGAACTCGGATCAAAGGGTCCAAGATTCAACTCCTAATAAGGGATCAAATTGCATATTTTATGATTTGATCAGCTATTAGTATTAAATAAATATAGTATTAAATATAATTAGAGAATGATTTACTTAATGTGGCGAGCGTCATTATAGGCTTGGGGTGTAGCCAAGCCTACACCTCCATAGCATTAGTTAGTATGTAATTATATGCGTATGTAGTGAAATAATATTTATTTATTTTTAGTACATACTTTCTAATGTGAATGAAATTATAGCTCTTTTTCGTCTCGTACATCTCAAAATAAATGATGATAGACTTATTCGTGCTCGTCCCTTTTAATTAATGTCCTATAAAATCACTTTGCACCACAATCCTTGAGCAATCACCGACCAAAAAACCCAATATTAACCCGAAGACAATAAAAATACTTCCTATAGCTATTTGTACGCAGTACTTTACGCTGGCCGAGCACAATTGAATATTAAAATATAGTATTTTCCATAATACTTCGTCGGATTTTCCTGTAATTTTTGTTTTTATGCGCTTATATCAGATACTTGCGTGCTGCTTGATAGCCTACCAAAGACAGAAAATTTTTAGTAGTTAAAAAGTAGATAAGGGAACGGAATCATTTTCGATTGTAATCCTTCTCAATAAATAAAAAAAAATACTCGAGTTTAAATAGCCCGATTGTGACGTCAACAATATTTAATTCAAAATTTGCAGTTGCGGTTACTAGGTATGCGTAAGTATTTCTAAGAAAAAAATATTGATTTCTCTCGACAGTCTTCCGGCGTTAGAGAGCAGTGTCTGGTTGGAAACCAGCTAAGTGATATGTAAATAAAGTAGTTACTGTTTACTTAAGCTGTGCCAGTTAGGCAAACATTCTAAAAAAAAGGTGCGATTGTCTATCCAGCTTCTTTAGAGATATCAATTATATTTTCATTTTCACTAAAGTCAAACTCATTTTCTTTGATATTAAGATGCTGTTGTTAATGAAAAATGATGTAACATTAAAATACTTTTCTAATTTATATTGCAATTGTTTTCTTCTATAGTTAGGAAAAGTTAAATCTAAATGAAACTAAATAATCGATTGTAACATTTATTGATGTACCATAACATCTTTTGACTAGTTTTAATTATCAACCTAAGAAACTTGAATCATACATTAATATATCTTATTTAACTACGTGGCGTTTAATCAACGTAGCGATTATCTACGTCACCTTAATCATAGCAATTATAATAACAAATCTGCATTATATATGTAGATATTTTGTATCTATAATGACCCTTAAGTTTAAGCTAATAATTTATTATCAAACTATTACTACTCACATATAATACTATAGAACAATGTCTAAACATTAAGTTTATAAAATGGACTATTATATACATGATTTTCATTTCTAAAACCATTGCAGTGACGGGTATCGCCTAGAATGGTTGCTATGAGCTTACAGACGTTACGTTACGAAAGTTTCTTATAAAAACATATTCGATTGTACTGCTTAACAAGTTTTTATATGAAAAACATAATTGTTCGATCAATATACAGAAGATCAAAAGGCAACATACAAATTATATGGACATCAATTCTTTCAAAATTATTCTCTCAATGATTCTTATGGGGACAATTTCGTACACATTGATTAAAAAAATATTGTTAAATAAAAGGAGATCAGCGTTCATCGTCAATTGCGGCTAATTGGAACCCCATCAAAGATTGCTTTTATCTCATGTGATCAGGTCGTAATGGATACAAATACGAATAGCCCGGCGATCACATTTGCCACAAAGCATTTCGTAAGGATATGTTTTGACCTACAGTACTGGTTTAGTTAAGTTGCTTTGCTTTGTAATGACAAGAGCAACAAACTGGCAAGTCTACCTCGATCTCCTCTGGTTCATTCCCTGGTCTGTGAACTAATACCTTCCACGTATTGTACTTTTGTTCACAATATGTTGAGTATGAGTCCTGTAATTCTTCTAGACGATTGAAACATGAAGCCCCCGAATTCCTAAAACAATTAATATTTTAGTATTTTAATCAAACAATTCATTAGTATTTTAATCCGTATTTAGGATATTTCTAAAGGAGTTAATTGTCTAACAAAAGAAGAGAAGCATAAAGAAACTGGCTAGAGATAACTATATGTATAGAGTAGCGATAGATTAGGATATTTCAGGGTCATCTGAAAATATTAAATTACTTACACGCAGTTTTCCAAGCGGACTCTCTGTACATAATCATGATCGGGTGCCTGGACCACATTAATCCATTCGTTGCCACGCTTTTGACGTACCTTATATAGAGGATCATACTGGAACAATCATATGAACCAGGGTTGGAACAAATACATTTCTTTATTAGATTAAGTGGTTGTATAACGATCGTTAATTACAACATATATTCTTATTAATACCTGCTTTGATATTTAAGTATGTTTTAACGTTTGAGGCACATTCGGGATGTCATAAATTGTTTTATGAATTGTTATTTTAGTTCGGAGTAAAATCGGTCTGAGACAAATAAAATACCTTCTAAAATAGCTATTCTACTGCTTCACGCAATTATAAAAACAATATTTACATTAAAATTATAAAAGTGTTTTCAACAAAACACTACTGTACATAAAGCAATAATAAATAATAAAAATATATTTTACGATATGTTATATTTATAAAATTATATGCGCTTTATAAATACAACAGTTAAATTTTGTTCACTATTTATTGGCTTAATAAATTCAATTAAACTACCTCATTACTAATGGTTAAATGTTGAATGGTTTTCTGATATTATTGGTTTAAATTGTCCAGCTTTAAGTTATGCGAAGATAACCTATATCTGTTATATAATAGATATTTAGAAAACGTGTTTGCGACCTTGTCATTAACATTTCCGGGTTTGGATAACATTTAAATCAGCGGAAGATATTAATAATGCAGTGCCCTCAATCTTATATAATTTTATTATCTTTAGAGTAAATTTGGCAGAAGTATATTTCATAAACATTCTTTAAAGGATTCAAAGCGAATTTAATAGTGTTTACAAAAAACTCTACGTTTAGAATGATTTGCAGATATCGTAGTTTAGCTAACGTCTTAAGGTGTTTTGAATAAATATATTATACATTAATCTAAGTACTAACTATAGACAAATCTCGGGCTAACCAATGACAAAACAATGAAAAGGTTTTATTCGGTAAGATAGTCTCTATCCAAATATTTAACTATAAATATTATCTGACTTTTTCGTATTACTTTACTTACAGTTATTTTGGTTTCGCAATCGTCATCAAATTCCCCTCGGGTGTTGAAACTAACTGGAGGTAATACAAGCTTCGGCTGTGGAATGGGTTTCTGTAAATGGTAAGTCATACTGTTAAAATAACTATTTTTCTTTAGAATAGGTCAGGTATACGTATGTCTTGTAAAACTTAAGAATATTCAAATGTTTCATTGATTAATATAGCAGATTACTAGCTGCAGTATGTATGAAATCATAAAAGAAAACAAACATTTAATTATAGTCTATAAACAATGTCTTTCAAGCAAAGAAGAAACTTAATTTGCATATAAAATATATAAGGATAATAAAGCAAAAGAAGATAAAAAGACAGTATGTTATACTTATATTTGATAAATTTTTAAGATCTTATGCATTTCAATGAAACACTACAATTGTTAATTTGAAAATTACAAAATAGAAATATATTCATCTACTCCTATTGCGTTTGACGTCAATGATAAAGCATTCTAGTATAAGATGGAAAGTTAACTTGGTAATACAAATAATCTTGTCTGTTTCCAGTACTTTCACATATCAATAGCTTAGAATGTTTAAATAATATAATTTTAATGTGAATGAATATAGTACTAATATTTGTTGTCTTATTAAATTATATTTAAAGTTACAATTAGTATATAAGCTATTTTAAAAATAATACTTGCAACCAACAACAATAACAAAAATATATATTGATTCAATGAAAATAAATCAAAACGCAATTTAATTTTGTGATTCGGTAAAATAAAATAATGTCATCTTTCTACCTGCGTACTTATAAAATTCATATTCGCTCTACAATATAATCATTTTACTTACATAAAATTTAAACATTTCATTGAACTCCTTAAATGGATAATTCTTTGGTGGTATCGTGCAATACGTGAGATTCCTGCATGGTTCCGGTACGTCATCTTCGTGGTGTTCCGGAAATGCTACAGCGTCTAACTTTGCCATATCTAAACAAAGCGATCAATTATCAAATTATTTGATTTTTTTTATGTAAGCTGGTCAGTATTCTGTTCCAAATATTAGATTTTGGGTCTAAACATGCCGGCATAAATAAATATGGCTATAAATTCACGATGCTGTTTAAATTCAAATCAGTGGAATGTTCAAAAAGTCTTCGGTTTTAATATACTTACTGCTAGGTGAGGCATTGATAATAACGCAACCGGCGACTATCTGAAAATAATACATAAAATACTATTTATACAATCGTACATTAATCTGTATTGTAGCATCATAATTATAATCTATAAAGAGCACGCCATCGTGCAAAAAGTCTGCAGCATGTGCGAAACATATTTTATTTCAGTAATTATGAGAGCATTCACACATTATTAATACGTATATACATATAGCGTTGATTGACGTATTTTGTTCACTTTTTACTATTTTACTTGGAATTTCCTTTTTATATATATAAGTGAATAGAGTCAGACATAAAAAATATGCTCTATAATGACAAATCGAGGTATGATGGCATGATATTTAATCAGTAATTATTTCAATTTCGTAGCTGCTTAATAACTATAATTTTATAATAAAAATAGATTTAATTGTAATTAGTTCAATTAGTCAAATTACACAGAGCTTAGGTATATTACTTTTTTTTAATTAGGAATATTTTATATCATATATATCTACTAATATATAAACAATATGTATGGAGTTTATCACACAAGATTAAAATTACACGTTGTATCATCACCTTTTCGTATTTTCAATAACACTGGAATTTTTATACCGGTTTATTTACGAAATAACACACATAAAACACTTCCCTCCTGTTAAAACCGTAAACTTACCAAAATGAAATATAGCTGCATTTTCGTATATGTTTACACTAAACGCCGGTTCGCTTTTTGTTTTATGTAACGAGAGCACGGGACGAAGTCTGAGTGCTTACTGAATCGGTTAAACGTGATGTATTTTATATTACGGTAGAATAAGTATGCTTTAGTATAGTGCGCCATTAAACAGGAAAACAGCTGTGGTGTTCTTTTATATGAGAAGAAATAAGGAAGGCTATATCCTAGTAAATGATAGGTGTTATAGATTGATGCCAAACTTAACGAATAATTTACAAAACACCTAGGTCGAGTGCTAAAAAAAAAAGATTATTGTTTACAATCATTAAAAAGGTGTTTTTAACATATCTAATGTTTGAGAACATAATTATAATATAAAATAAAAATAAAACATTAATGAATGCAGTTTTATATTTTTGACACAAAAATGTAAAACTCGTGCGTTTGCCTTATTATACTTATACCATTATTGTACAGTTCTGAATATACTATTATGATAACCTTTTTTACGTGATCCCTTAAATATTTCCTTTTTTTATATACAGCATTTGTAGAAACCTGGTGATGGACGACTAAACACACAGTCGGATAAAGAGGATTCTAAAAATCAGAGATACGTGGAATCCAACCGATCTTTAAAAAAGTGTGAGTATATCTTTATAGACATTTCGATCTGTACTGGGTATTTATTATAGTATCTAAAGGAAAACCATGAATTTGAGTCAGATTTTACTTGCGTCACATTGAAATTGAACCCTCTAGTTACATTTCCCTAATGATCACGTAACAGTATTACTTAATAAGGGAAGCTTGACGTAAACTAGGATAACATCTAACCATTGTTTAAGTTTATATGTAGGAACTTGATGTGGTAAGTGTAAGTATATATTCTCGGAATGAGTAAGGACACGGAATGAATTACAATTGCTTTTAATGTTTTTAGTACGGAATGCCGTTGGTAGGACTGTTATAATGTACATTCAAATACAAGTTATTTAGTGATGATATTCGTAGTACGAATTTATAAAGTTGTTTTATTAGACTAAGTCTTTTTTTTTAAATCAAAATATTGTAAACAACTCTAAAATATTGAACTTGCTGTCTTACATCACATTTGCTTCAGATTTTTTTAAAGGAGTAACTTTTTATACGTATTAAAATTTCACATATTTTGATTTGTTTTTACTTAACAGTTTTATAGAATGAACGTTGTTAAGATTTTTTTTTCCTATTTTCTATTTTGTTTAGTGTGAGTACTAGTTATAGAGCGGAATAGGGGTTAAGGCTTCGTTTTTAAAATTTAGTCAAAAACTGTGTGCTAACACAAAAATGTAATGCTATGCACCGTAAAGCATGTGCCAATGAAATAAATACTTGCAAATTGCGTTATAAAGACCATCGTTTCAATAAAAATAATTGTTTACGACGCATTGTCACAAAATAATTTTGTAAGAAATAGATGCACCTACAATTTCATCAAGTTATGGAAATTTTAACTCTATTGCAATAAATATAAAGACGGCAGTCATATCTTATGCAATTTACTGAACAAGCTACGCACTGATTCCACGAAAAATTGTTGTTACTAAGTTATGAGGATATAGTTACACTAACGTAACAGTTAAATGAAACACCTCTATCTTCTGGCTTGGTATACAATTCAGGTTGCCTATATCTTCGTGTGTTACCGCCCCAATCTTTAGTCACATTCTCCATTTGATCTTTGTCAAATCCTTCAAACTAAATATAGAAAAACGATTTGACAGCTCTCAAAACTATATTATGTAAAGTTTGTCTTATGTCTGAAATACGACGGGCCTTAAAGAAAAACAACGATCTGAAATTTTTAAGATTTGATCTCACCATATCCTCTTAATCGTACACAATATTCTGTTTAACAAATGAATGTTAACTGGGGAAACATTTGCCTGATGACGTGTATGGAATAATACGTCATCAGGCACGATTTGCAATGATTTAGGTAACATTTGTGTTTCCTCACACTTCGTAGTAACAGTGTGGTCGCTTGCGTAGATCGGATGTGGTCGAGGATGTTGGGTTCGATAACCGAATGATGGCTAATGTAGAACGCTATTACGTATTTTGTGTAACCTCAATGTTTTAATGTGAATTATTTAATTATGCATTCACCGACCCAAAACTAATGTTATTTCCTTGTGAATTTTTTTCGTTGTATAGGAACGAATGCATAGTTGGTAACTACATAGCTAACTAAATAGACCCGCTTTGATTTTGCACGCATTTTAAATTTTGAAGATGAGTTTGTTAAGGAATCATGACTAAATAGTTCCGTTAACCCATTCAAATTTCCGTAAAGTCTTCTTTAATGCTTCTTGCAAAAATGAAGATATCATTTTTTGTGTCATTATATTCCAGGCATACAGACATGTTTGAGACCTCAATTAAACGAATAACTCTTTGGACTATGAAGTTTGTAAGTATATATGTTTTCTGTAAAGCAAAAAAGTTCCCATTTTTTTTAGTTATTTATCATAACTTAGTAATGGCAATTATATAGGGAAGCGATAAGGTTGCAATTTTAGTAAGCTTTCGTTGATACAAAATAAAAAAGAGAGGTGATTTCGTGATTCCGTTAATGAAAAGTAAATCTGAAGTTGTGCAACATGAGTGGAAATAAACTTTGCCTTTATTTATATAATATATTTTAGGTAATTGATTCAGGCCATGTCAGTAACAAGTATATTTTTTACCCAGAGTATATTGTTTTCCATTTTGATTTACACCACATAATTTTTTGTAAAACTTTTCAAAAGATAGTTTTTAGTATTATTTAGTTTAATGTTGAATTTTCAGTAGGCGGTATATGGGAGTTTACTTTAATGACACGGGTTTAGTTATTTAGTTATATATCTGTCTTGTACAAGGGCTGCCTTGTAAGTTATGTCGTTTGAAATAAGAGTAGATTAATAGATTATTAATGATAATGATGATATTAATAGATAAATAGATTATGTGTATTCTAATAGATTATTACCACTTATTTTTTTGAATTATTTTTCATAGATTTTCGATAAGATATTTGCATACGTTCAAACCAATTTTAAAACATTTATTCCAATCCGACGTAGGGGTAGTGGCTAAGTAAATGTGGTATTAACGAGAGATCAACTTTCTCAACCCAATTTTTCCGTGCAGGATTTCTTGGATGCCTCTATTTCTAGGTATGTCATGATACAGACTATCTTCTGCCGTTTAACAAGCTACGTCTGGACGTCTAAAACGTAGCTCGTCAATGAGGGAGAATACCCACATTGAAATTCTAAACACCAGCGAAAGTGCCAAGGCAATCTAGCAATTTTAGTGTGCTTTATCTACAATAGTCTATATTGTCAAAAATAAAAAAATAAAATAGGGCACTTTTTACTTCGCTTCAAAACTAATCGAGATCCGGGGCTGAGGATTGCATAGTCTAATGTTATATGATCTTCAACTTTGACTTTAAGCCTTTTAATTAAATACGATGATGATACTACAATAAAATTATGTGATAATTTGCAACATTTTGTAAGGAGCGGGGATTGATGATTTCATAAAAAGATATAACAGAACCGCCGGCGGGTGAGAGTGACAGCGGCCGCGCGCAAAACGAACGCACTGCGCATGTGAAAGTTGCATTTGACGTAAAATTTGGCGGTAAACTTATGCATAGACAATTAATATAATCAATTCGAAATAGTTTTATATTTAAATAAAGATAAATATTTTGATAAAGTGTTGTGGTTTGTGATAGTGTAAGTGACTTTCCCCGTTACATAGCTGCAGGATGACTAACACACGTAATATAAAAGTAAGATATTATGATTACATATTTTTGATGTAAGCGTTGTATAAGCCAAAATTATTAAATGTTTTATTATTTATGACAAAAATTTGGTATACATACCACTTTTGAAATCATGAACATAAGTGTTCATTTTTTTGAGACTGACAAGACTGAGCTCTTGAAACCATATATTTTTTATGAATTGTTCGGAGATGGTAAGTGAAAAAATTGATGAATCAAATATTCTCTATCTCTATACTTATTCCATAATATATAGTACATATTTTGTATATTTAAAGGGCCTTAATTAATAAAATAATTAATAAATAAAATATGTACTTAAGGCCCGTCAAAAGTATGAGATTATTTTTTTTGCCTTTCTTTATCATTTCTTGTTTCCTATATATTGATATAAATTAATCGCTACCGGCGTAAGTGAAAGAAAGTCATTTCTCCATCGAGAACAATCTTATCTTAAAAAAGGTGAGAAGTAATGAACTGTTGGGAAAATATTTATGTTAAAGATCACGGTAGCCTCAGTACTGGGAGATTGATGTGCGATTTTAATTTCAACACAAGAAACAAATAAATACCTTTCACGCTCATTTTTTTTATTAATTGGATTCGTTCGACAGCGGAAAAATGCTGGAAAGTTGTCATTCCGGTTGCTGAATTCAATATTTTTTTAATATGTAGGTCTGTCCGGGTTTTACATTTGCGGATGTACAAGATGACGTGAGTCTTTTCTGAGGTTATGAAGATGCCAGAAAATTAGGGTGCCTGTTGTATCATATGTTGTGGAAAATGTCGAGTATCTCTTATAGTTTTTCTACTTCTATATACGGGATAAAGTTAACAATACCTCCCGCATAGTATAGTGATGAGCGAGTATAATGCAATCGAATCCCTAGGGTCGATTTCCGGGATGTTATTGGTAAATGTGTTACATCGACTGCAAACGCTTAATGTGTTCTTACTAAAGCGACAAAAGTGCCAATACAAAAAGATTAATATAGTTCTTGTCTACAACATCCACATAAAAATAGGCTCATAATATGTGATATCCTAAGCTGATGTAAAAGTATGTCATATGTCAAACTGAATATTGCCAAAGATTATAAAGTGCCTTAATTATGTAGTGCTCGCTCATATCCGTTGCAACACATTGACCGACCGAATTACTATCACCCTTGCATAATATGTCTCGGTGAATGTTCATTATGTTAATATTTGATTATGGAAGCTGTGCTACCTCTTATTTCCTCAAATCTCACAACATTTCACTTGAGTTCATCTTCTATTCATGTGTTCTAATCTTTTTGCTTTAAGCAACTTCTGATTATGTATTACAAAATATTATTGCAATAGATGTTTTCTTCTACGATCTCTTGGCCTTTTTCCAAGAAGAGCTAATCAACTCCATATTAACGCTGTTTCATTGGTCGTTTTTCTTTATAGAATAAACTGCTACAAACCCTAACCGATATTATTAACCAATAATATTGTTTATAAAAGTTCTTAGATATTCACGTTCCCGTACATACTATTTTTTCGTTTACTTTATTGAAAAGCGTAGGTAGGTATTTTAATAGTACAAAAAAAAGCATCGCCTAATCACAAAGTGATGTTAGGAGCTAGCAATGTTTTTTTATTTTTCTCCCCTCTTGATTCTCGTCAAACCTTAATCTCCCTTAAAAGTAATCAATATCTAAGTATATGAAATACCAATATCATATTTCGTAATCTATTTCGAAACATGTGAAGTATTTGACCGCAGAATTGTGCAGCCGCCTAGATTGTCGCCAGTGTACATATATTCTAGACTAAATTCATCTACTATACTACAGAATCTATATTCGAAGTCGAGTATATGATACGAATCTTAGTCTATTTATCGAGGAAGGCAGACAAAACTAAATACAGGTCAAATATGTTTTTTAATTACATACAACTTTTAAAGCTTAGAATATTATGGTATAGGAAAAACGTTCTATTAATGCAATAATTTTATTATAGTATTAAATAATAATAAACAGGTTTTATAGCGGTCACTGACTGTAAAAACATCAAACGAAAGTGAACTGGTTTGACTTACTGCGATGCGTACAATAATTTTTTTTGTATAAAAATGATGCCAAACGCGACAGGGTGACATAACCTGGATCCGCTGGATGCTATTGAAAAGATTAAGAGAATGAGATTGGCAGTGGAGAATTCTAAAAAGGACCTGTGCACAAAAATTAACGTGACATGAACCAAATAACTATCCATTTCTCATATTCATGATCATACCAGTTATATGAATGGAGGATCCATTCATATAACTAGTCTGGCCATAAATTATGTTACATAAAACCTTTTATTTTTTCAACTTTTTAATTACTTTGATCTAATTTAATTTAATTAAATTTGGAACAAGTATTTTATTTTAGAAACTTCTTTAAATTTTGCGACATGTCACATATTATTTTGTGTTTATTATCATAATTACAATATGGAATGGGGTGTTAAAGCAAATAAGATTGTGATGACAGTTAGCACCTTTCACTAAGTGGCAATCGAGCGGTAGGTATTCCAGATATGTAAATAAATATAATTGAAATTATCTATTGATAGTACAACATGTACAGAGACACTTCATCCAGAAAAGATCGGGGCGGCCGTGAGCGGTTAGAGCTACAAAGGCTGTTTGTACTGTTAAACGAGAAATGAAGGTGGACTCTCGCGTAAAACAACACTTGAAACTCGGTTATTATCTATGTAAGAATATGGCCAAAATTAATTTACAATTAAAGAGAGTGGATCGCGATAAGGAGTCACGATACGCAGGCAAGAGGCAAAGAATTCTCTTTACCGATGATAAAACCCATATACAAGACATAAATTGCCCATATCTAGATTGAAACCAACGTTATCGACGTTGTACGAGCTTCAGACTGGACGTCATCTAGCCCAGAACCCAACCTTTTAGACTTCAAATTCTGGACAGTTTTAGAGGACTTGGCCTGCTCTAAACGAGATTAAGTCTCTTAAAAAATCTTTGGAGTGTGTGGCGAAATTATCCTTGAAAATACTGCGCAGATATATTCCTGGTCGAACAGATTAGGCGTCTATAAAAGTCTTAGTAGGCCATTTCGGCCATTGTTTGAATTTTAGCTAAGACTTAAGTAAATAAATGGGTATAATTAAAAAATAGAACATTAATGAAAAATGCATTATTATTTGTAACAAACTTATGGCTGGATTAGGTACAAAAATTAAATTATCGATCTAAAATGAAAAATATTTCTAAACAACCTGGGTCAACGTATACATTACATGAACATGATAATATCTGAAACCGTCATGACTACTAACTCAAACAAGTGTTACTTTATATAACACTTCCCGGACATTTGACATATGTTACTTATGTAAAGATTAGAAAACGATGGTAAATGTTAGCTTCGAAAAATGTATGTTGCCTGGTACTCGGATAGTTACAAATCAAATGTAATAGTTTAGGGACAGTAAAAAATGTAAGCAGCTTGAGACAAGCTGTTCCCTGAACATGCAGAACTGTTAGTTTTCAGAATTTCTTTTATTTATTTAAGGTTTCAAGTAAAGGCTTTGATAAATAGTTTTCATGTATATAAGAGGTAGATAAGTGTTGCTTGGATATCTGTGAAATTCTAACATATATTTGCAGGAGGCAACTAAAAATTAAAAGATTTTTGTTGTATTATTTAATATTAGTTTTATTAACGGGTAACTTTTATCAAAAGTTGATAAGAAAAAGCCTTTTTAGAAGGGATATCGATACATATATACTGTATTTCTCAGGTTATACATAATAATGACCGTCGATAATGGTGAAATATAAATATTCTGAAATCGAATCTTTATAAAGTGAATTACTTTCATACACTTATCCATTCACTTGATTATGTTAACACTTATTTCACGCGTGCCTGAATCTTACTTCATGGTGGACATGTGATGTGATATCTTATGCAAGATCTATGAATTGTAAAACGCACATAAATAATTGTTAAAGGTTCTAAATAGATCTAAGCGGCTGTTGTTTCGCCAACCAACATGGTAATATCCCGTTTCTAAAATGATAAATATTGGTTGCACAAATCGATATGTCTATAAAACTATCAATGAACGCAGAAATATACCTGCCCTAATTGGAACTACGGAAAAAAAATACCTGAAAATAGCATCAACTAATGAGCGTAACGAATTTTATTATCAAAAATAAAAACTTATGAGTGGTTATTAGTTTAAATGGGGCGTTAAAATTTGTTGGTAAAAAAAATGAATCAGCCGCTCTTTAAGTTAATGTCATAGACCTTACCTGTTTGGTGTTGAATGTAGACAGGAAAGAAAGCGGATCTTGTTAAGCGTTCTGTGTAATGGGCTCGGCAAATAACTTGGACTTCATCATATCAATTTAACAAGCGATAATAGAAATGTAGTAAGGTTTTGACTAAGGATGAAGACTTAATACAATTTTATTGCACACGACAAGCAAACAAAAAAAACCATTTTTTATATCATACACTTAATAAGACTCCATTTGACTTGGGTCACTTAAAGTGTCTAAATGAGTGTTAAGCTTAGCCAATAATTTTCTCCAAAGACTAAACTAAGTAGCCACAAAATTTCATGGAGGAACGACCTGAAGAAACGTCAGAACCATTCGGAAAATGGCCACAACGGCCATAATCAATGGAATCGCCCAAGCGAATATTTTGTAACCCTTGCTCGAAATGATAATATGTTTATTGTTGATTTCCGTAATGATATTTTTAAATTGGCACCGATATTACATGTTTACACAATTGACGCTATTTGCTAAAGGGCATGACAATCCTGTATTTCGTTGCTGTACCAACAATTCAGTATCTTTTCTACATACAAAATATGTACATATATTTAAAGTAAATATATTCAAAATTACTAGTTCAGTAGAGCAATTAGTTTCAGAACTTGCAAAATAACCTCTTTATTAAGAATAACATGTTACTTGTTTATTTTTGTTAACACGATTATTACATAATTTTGGTAATCACGAAATTGGCCCACTGCGCTGTTCCGACTTAGTTCTGACGCATCCTTTCACTTAATTAACATATCGTAATCGTTCTTGTTAGCAAATGTTTTGTTTAAGTCGTATTTACAATTATTTCTATTTGCTATAACAAGGTTCTTCAATCAGAATAAAGCCTTTAAGGCTTCGGCTAAGGAAGAGATAGCTACGATGCCTTCTCTATTGCTTAGATTAGTATCACGTCCCTATCGATATGTAGCTGAGGACAACTCGTTTATATTATTAAAAATTACCTTTTTTTTAATGTAATTTTTTTAAATTTAAATTTACAAAGTAAACATTTTTAAAAAGAAGCTAATTCTAAGAAAGTTTTTAAAAAGTAAAAGATAAAAGGTTATCCAAACTAATAAAACATTACGTATATAACCATAATATTATTTATATACTTTTTGAGAGAGTTAATAGTGAAATCAATTTAAATTAAAAAATCTTATTTTTTAATTCTTATCAAACTCAAAAGAGTTTACTAATGTTTATATTTTTAACCTTGCATAACATTTAAACCTCTCGAAGGCCGTATGATTATACGGAAGAAATCGATGCAGTGTGCGCGCGAGCATAAAAACTTTCGCTTTTCACTGCCAAGGCGTTGTGGCTTTGTTATCCATAAGTTGTGTCCACATCTTACTTCCTCTATACTTATTTATTGTTAGTGATAATAGGAATAGTATGATACAATGCTAGTGACAACAGAAATAATATAGAAAATAGTTTTATTTTATTTTACTACACTGCTATTAATTTTTGGCAGAAATTAACGAAGTGCTTGCAATGGGAGGCTTAAGATCAGGTTAGCCTCCTGACTATTTGTCTCCTGTTTTATAAAAAGAACGGGAAGTTCTTTTATAACTTAATCCATTTTTGCGCTATTTATAAACCATAAAATTATATTTATAAACATAATTTATATATAACTGGAGGATATATTAAGTTTTGATATAGCCTCTGAGTTTACTTATTCGTGAAGGAACTAAACGCTTTCGATTTAATTAACGGACATGACTAACAATAGCTGTTATTTTAGGAACAAAGTGAACGTTAGATAGTTCTTTTCTCGTTAATTAAAAAAATATAAACTCTGCACAAAAATTCAATTACCATTTTGAACGTAAATTGTTAAGTCAGTTGTGCTTTCTCCAAAAATAAATTACGCTTAAAACAAGGTACTACTTACGTCTGAAAAGCAATCCTATATCTTCACTAAAGATTAAAGATAGATTTCATTTTATAGACGTACCTTTCAAAAATAAATAAAAACGTATAATGATAACGGTTTAATTTTTTGTCTCTGATTTCAAATTTAAGCAAAAACAATTAGTGTTTTTATCGCTGGCATCTTATGCTTAACAAAGATCACATCTATTATCACATTATATGTAAGCTACATTTAATGATTCGTTTAACAGGTTTGGATATGCATAGCATGCATGGCGTCTTCATTGGCTGCTCCGGCACCTAGCCAGCCCATAACATTTGACATCATCGATATGGCTGCTATAAGTCGGATGACACCACAGCAGCTGGAGGCTCTTGCTGAAGGATTAGCTGCCGAAGAGATCATGAGGTGATACATTACTACTAATAACTATGATAAAAAATTAGTTCATAATACAAACTATTTACTGGAAATGACATTGGTTTTATAACAACCTTATCATAAACTATATGCACTAACAAATGTTCATGAAAAATTAAAAATTTCATCGTTAATTTAAGAACCCTATTTACTATAACAGTGTAATGAACTTTACATTTTTGAAATTTCTAGCTGAAGGCACGGGAGTATAGTCGTTGTCCAAACCTGCTTCTGAATTATATGCTTAAAATGGAAATTAAAGGGTTTTTTTAAAAGACATGATGGCAAATTCAATTGTATCACGTAAAGTTATTTATACCCTATTGTCTTTGATGTTGATTTATTGTTATTGATCTGGGACATATTCGCTACTTCATATAAGTCAACCATATTTTCACAATCGCTAATTCATTTTGAGAGCTCCTCCAATTATAATCATCACTCATACACATCATAGAAAGTAAAAAACAATTTCAGAAAGAAAACATATACAATGTAAAGTATTCTTACCTGCCTCGTTTTATTCTAACAAAAGAACAACATCATTTTGGTACAAGTCCCTTATATGAATAAAACATAAAAGACTTTCACTAAGACGTTAATTTTTCAAATACAGAACCAAACGGTCATCAGCACAAGCGTTGACGTCGGTTGTTTCAAAAGCATCATCAGGAATACAAAGCAAGATCGGTCTCCTGGGACAAGCATCTGCTGGTGCTGCATCGCTGGTCGCGTCAGCTTCGAGCAAAACTGGTCACTCGGAGCACACAGGATATTCTTACGAACCGGTAATTACTTGAATATTTGTAGTAGGTAAAGTGCTTTTCAAGTGATTTCGAGACGTAACAATAAATTATCCTCAAATTAAAATTGCCAAAATTCAACCAAAGAACAATAACGTTTTAGGGTAAAAGTAATTTATTTAAATTCATTTCCATACGTTAAAATTTTTGTTTTTTTTTTTAATTGGGTTCTTATGCTGGCGTTAATTAAAATGAGTTAATAGTTTCCTTTTAACCACACTGAAGATACAATAATCCCAAAAACAGTTAAGAAAAACGCGTGAAATATTCAGTATATAATAACAAACATATGCCTATAATAAAAATATAATCCTTTAACCTCACTAATTTTAGACCTTTATTCACATGCAGCACGAGGAAAAATACGACTACTGGGGACTTAAGAAATCCATTCTCTACACGCTCTTCCAAGCCGTGAAAGCTATTACAGGAGGTGTGACCATCCTCAAGGGTCAGTTGATCAAAGGAGGAGGTGCCTTAGCTTCTACTCTCGGTAAAGTCATCTCTGTGAAGGGTGATGCTGTAAGCAATTTCGGAAAGAAGATTGTTACCTCTGCTGCCTTGAGCGAGAAGAAACCTCATTGTAAGTATTACCTTTACTACATTTGTTTAGTATTATTTATTTATACATAGATGTCATAAATAATAATACACCTTTAAAAATATATCACAACTAATTTCATTAGAAAATTTAAGCGCTACAATAATATTGACTTCTATTTTAATGCTTTGGCGTGCCAATAGTGTGAAAATATATCTAAAATAAATATTAATTATGTTCTTTGATTGGCGTGAATGTACACAGAAGATATACATTGGCTGGCTCTGTGGATCCACGCTAATGGACAGTAGAGACGCTGTTCCGCGATCAAATCTCACGTTATATCTCTACGTTCGATTTTAGAACGCCTAACCTACGATATTAAAAATAATATTATTCATATTATTATATTCTATTTGTCTTCTAAGTCCACGACTAGTTTTACTCCTTATATATATAATTGAGACCTTTTCAGAAAATATTTATTTATATAAAGTTTATATTTTTACATAGACTAAATAATTCCGCTCTCTCACTCCATTATTGTATAAAAGTCACAATGACAGCTTCATAACAGTTAAAGTAGTTTTACTGAAATTGTCGAAATATACATCATTGTTATATGAGAACTAAGATAAAGCTTATGCAAGAACACGGAGCTATAAACATATATAACTGGTTGCACAATAGTTTATTGTTGTATCTTCATTTTATTGCTTGAATAAATTGAATCGTATTTTAATTTCATTGTTAATACTGGTACATATGATTTATGTGCTTAGACAGAATAGGTATTTTGTATATATTTATAGTAGTACTAGCTGATCCGGCAAACGCTGTTTTATACATAATGGTTTCAATTTTCGATTAGAAAGGTAAAAAATTAGGGTTGTATGTAGTATGGTGTTCAAAAAATTAGGATATGTATGCTATTTTTTTCATAAAACAACATACAAAAAATCTAAAAATCCTTTTCATGTGAAGTTTCATGAGAATCGGTCAAGCCTTTTCGGAGGAGTTCAAGTTCGAATCCCGTGACACGAAAATTTTATATATTAGATGTTCATATGCAGCTGTTTATATATTAAATCTGATTACGATTTTCGTAAAAATATGAAACATATGAATATATTATTAGATAATTGTAGTTGTATAGTTAACAATATACATACGAGTCTCATCCCCGCTCTGTTCTAAAATTCACTGAAATGAATTACTTATCAACCATTCCAATTTAAGTTATAAAACATAGAAGTGTATTGTAAATCAAGTAACGGATTCACAGAACGCACACAACGACTAATATATACATGCACGATAATATTTCAGCAACGGCAGTATATGGGCCTCCACCAACTTCCCACTTGGAGTACGCGCCAACAGTCTACGGAGCTCCAACCGCACCCGCTCAATATGTCCACTCCGAACCCACAGGATACGCGGCCCACAAGTATCCTTCAAATCTAGACGGTAATCTATTTATGATAGCACTAAAACAAATATAAAGTCTTTAATTGCTTGGTACATAATGGAAGCGTGGGTTTAAAGTCAAATAATAACTTGTTTGACTATGACTGCGTTCTACGTCTTATACGATTTTCAAATATTGGATATAAGGATTGGAAAAGGATCGTAAATACCGACGTTATTAAAAAATATACAATCTGTTTAAATGGATTTGTAATATAAAACATTGAAAGTTTATTTTTTTTAAATTTTACTTAAACTTATTTAGTACATTATTGTATATAGATAAATTTTTATTTCAAATCATAACTATGAATTCTATCAGTTCTCCACTGTCATACTTAATAAGGCTTAGTGTTTCTCTTTCTTACTTAAAACTCAAGCAATTCTTTATCGTAAAATTCTAATCGTATATAATATTTTGTGAATATTATAAATTCTATATAAAATACTACCAAATGAAAATGTGTATGCAATATTTAAAACATTTACATAAAATAGTTAAACTTATTTTAACGAAAGGAAAATCCGTATTTTAATAAAGTATTTCATTTAAATTTATAAATATTAATGAAACTAATGCAGTGTGTAAAAATATATGTAAAAGTATAAAACGAGCCTCATATTTACACAAGTAAATAACGTGACATGAAATAGTAATAAAAACGACGGATTTAAAACTTATTTTAAAAAATCCAATATATATAAGCTCATTTACAATGGATATGTGTATTGAGATAATAAAATAATTTAAATATATTTTACGTAATAAAACCATGAATTAATAGTTAAGTAGTGATATTTTTCCTTATGAAGGTTACGTATACCGTCAAACTACGTATGACCGGATAATTCCTGGAATTTTATCCTTATACGTAAATAATGTGCCATTTACTAATTATATATAAATTAAACTTATTATAATATAGTAATTATGATGTGCTTTTATCAATTTGGTCAAATAGTATACATTTATCCTGCACCTGTCCAATAAAAAAAGAGTCAAACGGTGAATTATACGTATTGTAAAAGAAACTTGAACTCAAAATATTATCTCAAAACAGTTAATAAATTGAATACAAACGAATTTTTAAGCAAAAAAGTAGGTTTGCTACAAAAGTGGGTTACATCCGGAAGAGAGTAGGAAAAGTTATGCAACAGCTCAAACGCATCACACTTATTTACACACGTAAGAAACGATTTTTAGTGAAACCCTTTGGTGATTCATATAGCCCGTTTTATATTTGCCTTTCTTCCTTTATTTCTCAATGTATACTCATCTTATTTCGCTAACATATAGGTATCTTATATAAATCTCGAGTAAACTATATTGTCCAATGTACCAGAAATGATCTTTGCATAATATGAACTAATTTTTTCAGAGCTAATAGTGATGTCATCTGTAGTAGATAGTGTTCAGGAACCGAAACCAATGCCTCGACCATCGCCTGAATTATTATATCGATATTATGATTTATTAAATTCGTTTTGGTAAGACTGCTAAAAGCTGGTAAACTGTCTGCACTAAACTCTTTGATTCGTACTTTACATCTGTACACATTGTATCTCACGTTTCCTAAATGAAAACCGCACACATTTTCCGACATAACATTTGACTAAGTCACACTCAAAAGTGTCAATGTAGTTACGATTACGTATGTTAAATAATTCTAAGTATCATGTAGGTCATGTCTGACTCTCATATTTTACATTCAAAGTAGCTATTTGACCTCCCAAGGCTGCCAAAATGTGATTTTACGTCATTTGCATAACCGCTCGCTTTCTCTTTTGCGCTAGACAAAAGGTTTTAAAGACTGAAGATATAATTTAACTGTCATAAAACGCACAACAAAATTGTTAGGGTTTTTTAATTGAAGGCTTTTTTATTAAATCTAAAAATGTATCATACTTAGCTGGAATTGATAATATTTTTCATGTCCAAGCAAGCATTTAATAATTGAATACAAGACAAAAAATTATCAACTACACCTTAATATTTTTTAATCTCTCGTATGTTAAAAACCGGAGCATATAGACTATACGAAAAAACAAAATTTTAACCACAGCTACAGGTAATTGACCCAACAGTAAATTTCCAAAAACAAATAAAATTGAGTATAGTAATTAACCATGTACTACATTTAATGCATAACATTTACTGAATGTAACCTTAAGTTACATAATATTTCGTAAGAATCGAATATCGGTTTCCTACTTTCACTTGGTATATGGACGACTAAGGTTACGAAAATCGTAAAGAGCACAACCCTTTAGTGAAAGTGTATATCAGAACTCAATCAGATCGTAACACAAAACTTGTTTGTCGCATAAATGGAGTTAATTGGGGTTAAAGTATGAACCAGATCAATTTAAAATATACGAAAAAATCGTTACACGTTATTTGTATTCAAATTTGTATTACGTTCTACTACTGTAGTTGCAATATTCCGGTCTTTAATATTTGCATAACAAACAAAATCAATGAAGATAGAACAAGTTCAATTTTTTACATACAATTTTAATTACGTATACGTTAATAATCGTTTACGATCCGATACGAAGAAGCCATCATAAATTCTATAACCGTATTTTACTATCGAAGCGGATCCGTATGCACTGGAAAAACCAAGAGCCCGAAATTCTCTGACAGCGTGAGTGTATAGGCGGCGGTGTCACTTAATATCAGCTTCTATTTGCAATACTTTACTAATATTTATGACTGTTTAGGATCTTTACAAACGTGACATGAAGAATTATATTAATGTACTATGTATATTGTAACATTACAATTCGTATCCCCCACGTACACCGTCGTACTGCCGAACAGAGGGGCCCAGGTACGCATAGTAGTTGGGATATAAATATAAAAACATATACCCAATATATTTATTAGTTAATGTTAGTACCTATGATATACGCTATAAAAGCTTACCTTCACTATATTAGATTATCTATATAATTATATAATGTGAATGAGGATTGGTTATATAGTGGCAATTACAGACACAACACAATGTTTAGTTCAAATAGGAAGCTGACGTAATAGAGCTTAAACGAGAGCTCTTAACAGGTATTGCATAAGCACTACATATTCCCGGATAAGTCCTCGTTAAGTATTATGTGGCTTGCTCAAGTTATCATAATTTCCCCATTGTTGTATTGCACGAGGTTCTCATTTAATAAAATATTAAAGGTAAAAATTTATAAAATACTAGGCTATATCACGCTGCTTTTATATATTTTTCAGGGAAATCCATTTTCATATATATATAATATTTTACGAAATATATTTATGCATAGAGGATTGATAAATAATATTAGATGAGCTAACACTTAAATACTAGATGATATCATAAACAATAACAATACGAAACATATATAACATATATCATATAGCAGCAAATGTTTCTAAACATCCGTTTTTTTACCAAATTGTTGATGATCTTGCAACATGCAGCTAATAAGTACTGTCATTGTTTTCACTGCTTTCATTGTTTGTACAATATTAAAAACCCGTATTCTTGACTACTATATTTATACCAAACATAAAATACAAGTTTTCTTTTGTATATCGGATGGTTGAGGGTCATAGTAAAGATTTCGTTTAAATAAATACAAGCAAAATGTTGAACTATTCATGCTTCGACCAAACAGTTCATACTTTATATTGTTTATGTATAAATAACGGTTTAATAATAAAAATTCAAATGTAGTAAATCCGATCTTTATGTTCTTTGTAGCACAATTCTTTTTTAAAGCTTGAATTAGATACAATCGAGTTAGTACCGCGAAGACGTATTAAAGTCTATGACAGGACTGAAGATTATGTAATTCCAAACAGTAGCGTGAACGCTCGTGAAAGGTGCCAAAAATGAGATTAGGTCGTTACTCTCATCTGATCGTAACGATAACAATGCATACCACGTAAAAGTGCGACATCACGAGTCGAAGGTATTAAGCAATCAGACTTATATTCAAATATAAATAAAAAACTGCTCTTTGGGTAGGAAAATAAACTTATGGTTAATTAGCTAATACTTTATCCAATTTGTATATTGATGTAGCAATTAATCAACAATATTTAGAAAGGAGGAACAGCTTACGTGACTTGGTTGCGCAACTGACAGATGACGTAACTGATTTACCAAACATTTTTTGAGACAGGACGCGGAAAACTGAATGGAGTACATGCGGGCCTCGTTATACTGACCCCAGTCGGCGATGCGTCAACCGGTGAGAGCCATCCAGGATACACGCCTTTGGAGCCTCCATCCTCTATTCTAAATTCCGTTTACTCCGCTATAAAAGGCGTCTTCTCCACCGCCGGACCCAGTTATGAATCCCACCTCACTCACCAAGAACCGCCGTTGCCTCAACCAATTCCATCATTTAGACCCATGTCCTGGGGAGCTGTAGATTCCTACGGCGAACCTGCAATGGTCGAAACTTATTCCGATTATGACCCAAGAACACCTCACTCCTACAATTATGCAACATCTAAGAAATCTGTTATTCCTCAGATTCATAATAAGGGTTTAACACCAGAAAAAATCCAAAAGATTAATAAAAATCTCGATAAAGTAACCGCTCTAATAAACGAACATCAAAGATCTGCAGAAGTCGTACCAAAATTCAATGAACAATATGCAGATATGGTGCGTAAGGGCCAGATTCCTTTCCTTCCCACCCCGGTGGTTAGTGACAATGAAATAGGTGTCCTACCTGCTGAACTTCTCCCTGACGAAGATCCAATGACCACCAGTACATCTACTACCACAATTTCCCCAAGTAAAACTGATAGCAACAGCACTAGGAGGAAGAAAGATACCAAATATATTCTACGTGGGAACAAGATTGTGGAAGTTTGACAAAGACTGATGACTGACTTGAGGTATGTTCTGACTCGACATTGACTGACTTCTTCTCCACTATTTGCAGGTGATGATTAATCGCACAGTACTGACTTTTATATACTATTATTGCACTATATATTAAGTTTATATATTAGTATTTAAATATTTGTAATTTAATCTGAAATATCCATGTTTAGTATTAAGCTCCTAAGCCATTATGTAAAGGTGTTACTGAAAAAAGCCTTCTGTTAATAAAATCTTCAGTTAAATTTTGAGATATTTAACCAAAATAGAAAGCAAACATTCGAAAATAAATATGTATAAATTTCATTGTATTTATAATTTCAGAAATTCAAGTATACAACGGAGTACTAAGTCCAGAAAACTTGCAGAACTACCAATTTTAAATCCCTGAAGACTTTTGACCCACCTGTTAGTAAAAAGAAGCATTGCCGTACTAATTGTATAAGGAGCCATTTTTTACATATAAGGTGTTACGACAAAATTTTATTGTTACATAATATGTATGGCTTTAAAAACTTAATGTACAAAATATGGAAATCATATGTGTATTATGTTCTACCTATTTTTTACACTGTTAATTTCCTTCATGCTTATTACTGATTGCTATTACATAATACTACTCGTTAATAATGTATTTTACATTGCAGTATAAAAGAAAGTTTGTATACTATGTACTTACTTTAGCCTGGAGCTCGTATAAGCCAATCCCACTCAATGCAAAAACCACTAAATTTGTTTATTACAAACTTGATAGTAAAATTTAAAATATTTGGCTACTAAATTTAGAAGTTTATAATTTGTGGGTTAGAGAAAATTATTATTAGTGGTATTATTTATTGAAGTGATGCAATAACACTTAGATATAATACGGAATTGTAAATATTGCTGAAGATTTATTTATATTTAATTATTTGTAAATAAAGTATGATGGTGTATATACTCGTTTTTATTATACCGTCTATAGATTTAATCCCCACAAGATTTTAAATGAGAATGCTGTTACCTACAAGTTTTATCCTTTATTAATTTTATAATAACACTTAATTTTTTTCTCTGTTAATAGGTACTAAAGTTACTATTAGAAAGTTCACCTTATGTATATTTGAGAACTGTATATCAAGAAATACACGGTAAAATATATGTATTTTTTAGAAAAGTGTCAATTTTATATAGCGAAATCTCTATCTTTCTCCTCGACTAACAGTCGAACCGTATAGGGTTGTAACCACCGCATTTATGGGTTAGTATATAAAACGAGCTTAGAGAAGGCGATGTTGTCGGTTATTTCCTAAAAACAGTATCGTATCTGAACAATACAGATAATACATGACATGACATACATGACATGACATACATGACAATAATTTGGATAACGTGCATCTCATTAAGGGCGTCTCTGACCTAAAATAAAGTTGACACCATTATTACACAAACTACTTTTCTAACGGTAGAAGTTTCTAGATCGTTCGGAACCTTCTTCATTCTTAATTTTACTGTGCCTAACAACCTTATCGACTGGTGTGCTTGAGATGCGCTTAAAGGCTGGAATTATGAAAAAAAATGTCTGCCTATAAAACATTCTCGCTTTGCGTAAGTATACTTTTTCATTCGATTAAACCAATTTTGTGCCATTCAGCCGTATTGACCTTGGAAATGTAATTTTTAGAGTCGTAATTGGTTCGTAATTTTTGGGAGGATAGAGGATAGCTTATGAGTTCTAAGTTTTCACCTTCGTTTGTCTATCTGGCTTCTTGGTTTATTTTTACAGAGTATTAATTTACGGCAAACAAATGGCCGTGTATTTTGACCATTTACGGAACGGTATTTTCTTAACAGTAGTCAGTTTTATTAAAGAAACGACGCAATCATTAGCTTAGATGCGCTTTTCACACGCGCCGCTTGGGTTGGTTTCGGCTCATCTTGAAAGACCCGTACGATTACTGCTCTCTTTGTATAATAAATAATGTTTTTTTGAGTGTCTGTCATATTATGTGGGATCCATCGGAGCACTGCTTTCTCCATCCCAAATGTTTGTGTAGGATTGATAGCATTTGTCTCATGCCTTTCAGTGATACGGCGCAAAGCTTCGATTGTTTTCATATGTAGGTATTACTTTTTAAATATTATTTTTGTAAGTGGCCAGTTTCGGGAAACTTTTGTGACTTTGTATAATATCATCATATGTACCATATTATCTATCTAATGATTTTGAACGACATATCTATACAGAGATAACCTTCAACGCATCAGTAACAGAGCTTCGACCATAACGGAAGTCCTGCTTTTCGATTGATCTTAACATAGCTTTGCTTCCTATCAAGCCTGAATGCCTCCGCTTTCCAAACATGAGGGGTATAATCAAAGCTGAATGTATGGTGACTCGGATACGGTGTAAAGTATACAGGAAAGCTCCACCTACCGGAATTTCCTGTTTTCACATTTGAAAATCCGTTATAGAAAAAAATAACGTAATGATATTTTCTAGTTGCTCTAGAAGATAGTTGTGAACGTAGTTTGCTGGATGCAATATATATTTGTATACATACATATTAGTTTGGGGGAAAAGATTTGATTATAGTATGTAAGTGCTATTTTGTTAAATAACTTTTTGCCATCTTGTAGGTAGAGATGTGATCCCATTGCTATAAAAATGTTGGGATCAAACAAATGTGGCAAGTGGTTTTGTCAGTCCCGTCGTGATGTTCCCCAGATACTGCCTACGAAATTCTGCAGAGAATGAAACGGATGAAAATCTGAAGGTTCAGGAAGGTGAGTTCAAGACTATAAAGCAAATGCATCCGGCATTAACATCTTCCAGCCAAATTCTCGTAAAATTACTGAGAACATCATCATTAATAATATGCTGATCATGCTGCACTTTTCAAAAATTCCATAAATTTGATCCATAATACGGAGACCAGACCAACGTGCATCTTTGATATCAAAATTTACGGATTGGAAACGCTTAAACCAAATTTGCGCTACTCTCACAGATATTGTATTTGGTCCACAAATATCACGATTTTTTTCGGCTGTGTTCCACTTTTAACTTTTTTGTAGTAAAATTTTAATATATGGAATTGTCTTCTTTTTAAATTAAAACTGTTTAATGATACAAAAACCAGCCAGATACAAACAGATTTTTTTACAAGTTCATACATAATACATGCAATAAGACTTTTTCCCCAATCTAATATGTTCAATTCCTAAACGTATTTTACAATATGGGTGCTTTAAGGTAAATATTAAACACACATAATATTATATAAATACTTACAAGATTTGTATTATTTATTATGGTTACGTCGATGTAAGTTCTGTCATATAAAACCTTCTTTGTAATTGTAATAATACCGATACTCAAAATATCAATCCCAATTATAAAAACGCCATCTTGAAGACTTTAAATTATACATAAAATAAGCAGTCATACTAAACACCTATATTTACTATACTGGTGCTGGACAATAAGTATAGACAAAACAAAAGTCGTGAAAAACTGGGAAAACTGCAATAAGATTTTCCTCACCCGTCCATTCTCTGTCCATAATAAGCGCGCGCGCAGTGGGGCTCATATAAAACCTAACACTGACCTATTTCATTTTTCACACCGCTGTCTATCGTTAGTATACGCCGCTGAAATTAAATAATAAATTTTGATTTATGTGAGTGCTCGTGACTGTAACTTGATGTGCATAAAGTGAAAAAGTGTTGTGTTCGCAAAAATCTAAAATGAATAAGGTAAATTTTTAACATTATATCGATTATATGTTTCACAGCATTTGTAACTATTTTTGATTTGCTAATTGTTATAGTGTGACTAAAAGTACTATATTAAATTTGGATACCGCAATTACTATAATAAAATTTTTCTTTCTGAAATAATATATATTGGATACAAAAAATAGTTGAGATTTTGTTTTACGAATACTTAAATTTGGCATGTAGTGTCAAATTAAAACAATAAATAACAAATACACGAAGTGAAATAAATATTCAATACAAATAAATGTTTAAAAAGTAACTATGTACCAAATTTTGTTTAAATTAAAACGAACAATATTATAATTTAAAAGAGGCAAATATTCTTGCTTTCAAAAAACCAATGTTATAATTTAAATAGCAATTTTTATATAATTACTGGACGTATGTGACGACATATGTGGGGAGAGACTACATCATAATGTGAAATGTATTACAGCTCTCTTTTAAACCGGTCTATCCAGATTTCACATAACTCCTATCCTGTCTAAATGAGAAAATAAGTTATTTCAATTGATCTAAATTAAAATAGCAACAGTGATCTCATATTATGTGAAACTCGAGAACATAACAATCGTATAAGTTTTTATTTATTTTATTTTTTCTGTATGTGCTATCAAAATTGTTATTTATTGTGAATTTAGTTAATAGATTACAATAATCTGAACCGAAATATTTAGGTATTGATTTTACGGATAGCAAATCTAGATATGGCGTTCGATAGTCATGACTTAAAGCACCCAGAAGATATTGTACATAACATCGTAATACAGCTTTTTTACTCCCAGATAGTTTCAGTCATTACACTATACTTAAATTATCATCTATTTGGTGCAAAGAAACTTATGTTATTTTCTCTAGTGGCCTCAACAATTAGACTGCAGAGACCGTTAATGTTCTGCTCAATTTGCTGCACGAAACATTTTAAGATTTATGATCTTAAGAGTAACAGTGTACAAATATAGAGCTCAGTAGTAAATATATTTATGCTGCGCGATCAATGACTCGAATGTCGTGTGAAAGAAATAATTAAAATATATTATTAGTAAACTTTATGAAGAACGAAATTGTTTTTTTAATTTGCAAATCAAGAAAAGAATAAGAATGACGTACCTATCATATTACCTATTATACTGTATGATATTCGTTTTTGTATTAACCCAGCATTATGACATAGAGCAGACACGTTTCTGTGTTTCTTACACTGCAAATTTGTCCGCGTAATATTGCAATATGTGCCGGCTTCCTATAACATTTATAGTAAATATTTATTAACATTATAATTATATTATTATTATATGTAGTTATTTAAACAACAGACAGAAATATTAAAAATTGGCTTCACAGGCTCCAGATCTTATATACCTTTCCGGCCTCCACGCGCTATAAAATATGCGTACAAAAATGGAATGCAATATTATCTTAAATTGAAAATGTGTTTTAAGCTATGATGGAAATATATAGAAAAAACGAAATGAAACATAATGAAATAAATTAGAAGCTACACGTTTTATAAATATGATTAGAACAAATACATTTACAAGCTGAGAAGTAAACACGGTAATTAGCAAATCCACGGGTGAACGTTAGTTTAATTATGTAATCACAAAGCGTAAAATGAATTTGACAGTAGACGATTTCGCTACCGCCGTCCGTGACGACGCAGGACATTCACACTGCACTTGCATGATGACAACGATTACCTGTCTACTTACAATGTAACTGTACGCACAGATAATAAAAACATTCTCTTACTCTCGGCCGCATTCGCGCGTGGCTATCCCTTAGAAGGAAAGAATCAATAGTCTCCATTGCATGACAACTTATTTAGAAACTCCATATGTTTAATATAATATGGTAAATGATTCTTATACTTTCATTAACATGCCCTAATCTGTTTTCTATGTAAGGTTGGGCCTTACAAGTTTGCATCGGAAACCATGTTATAATGTTTGCGCGACTGTTGTTCCATTAACTAGATTGCCTATTCTCAGAAATTTACCTTTGCAGTTCATAATATTCCTAACGCTATGGTCTGTATCCGACGGAGCCTACACGAGTCGGATGGCATCTATAGGCAGATTTAGAGCTCCTACAGCATTTCGACCGGGTGTTGTTCTACAGAGAGCTCCCTTCCCACCACGCTTGATGCCAATACATCGAGCACCATTCGTTGTGTACAGGAATATGCCGCACAGGTAAGTTTCGCTACATATAGACTTTTGACAGTTTGATTACAAACTCGTTGAAGATCTATTTTTATGTGTGTAGTTGTTTCAAATGCATTAGCGAATCCATTTCGTAATGTATTTCCTTAAATCGGTAATTATATAACGATTAATGGTAAATGATACCATCATAAAAAAAAAAAAAAAAAAAAAAAAAAAAAAAAAAAAAAAAAAAAAAAAAAAAAAAAAAAAAAAAAAAAAAAAAAAAAAAAAAAAGAAAAAAAAAAAAAAAAAAAAAAAAAAAAAAAAAAAAAAAAAAAAAAAAAAAAAAAAAAAAAAAAAAAAAAAAAAAAAAAAAAAAAAAAAAAAAAAAAAAAAAAAAAAAAAAAAAAAAAAAAAAAAAAAAAAAAAAAAAAAAAAAAAAAAAAAAAAAAAAAAAAAAAAAAAAAAAAAAAAAAAAAAAAAAAAAAAAAAAAAAAAAAAAAAAAAAAAAAAAAAAAAAAAAAAAAAAAAAAAAAAAAAAAAAAAAAAAAAAAAAAAAAAAAAAAAAAAAAAAGAAAAAAAAAAAAAAAAAAAAAAAAAAAAAAAAAAAAAAAAAAAAAAAAAAAAAAAAAAAAAAAAAAAAAAAAAAAAAAAAAAAAAAAAAAAAAAAAAAAAAAAAAAAAAAAAAAAAAAAAAAAAAAAAAAAAAAAAAAAAAAAAAAAAAAAAAAAAAAAAAAAAAAAAAAAAAAAAAAAAAAAAAAAAAAAAAAAAAAAAAAAAAAAAAAAAAAAAAAAAAAAAAAAAAAAAAAAAAAAAAAAAAAAAAAAAAAAAAAAAAAAAAAAAAAAAAAAAAAAAAAAAAAAAAAAAAAAAAAAAAAAAAAAAAAAAAAAAAAAAAAAAAAAAAAAAAAAAAAAAAAAAAAAAAAAAAAAAAAAAAAAAAAAAAAAAAAAAAAAAAAAAAAAAAAAAAAAAAAAAAAAAAAAAAAAAAAAAAAAAAAAAAAAAAAAAAAAAAAAAAAAAAAAAAAAAAAAAAAAAAAAAAAAAAAAAAAAAAAAAAAAAAAAAAAAAAAAAAAAAAAAAAAAAAAAAAAAAAAAAAAAAAAAAAAAAAAAAAAAAAAAAAAAAAAAAAAAAAAAAAAAAAAAAAAAAAAAAAAAAAAAAAAAAAAAAAAAAAAAAAAAAAAAAAAAAAAAAAAAAAAAAAAAAAAAAAAAAAAAAAAAAAAAAAAAAAAAAAAAAAAAAAAAAAAAAAAAAAAAAAAAAAAAAAAAAAAAAAAAAAAAAAAAAAAAAAAAAAAAAAAAAAAAAAAAAAAAAAAAAAAAAAAAAAAAAAAAAAAAAAAAAAAAAAAAAAAAAAAAAAAAAAAAAA